>LGTU01001450.1:0-14879 GCA_001314425.1 Phytophthora pluvialis | reverse complement strand
AAGCACTACTGCAATCCGAGCTCGCGCCGATTTGCTGAAGACCCATTGTTTGTACTGGTAGCTTTTGATCGGCTATCTGTACAAAACATGTTCCTGCAGCTGGCTCTGAAATGTAAGCGCCGCCCATACATTTTTTAGGGCTATGATAAAATCACCCCTGAACAACTGAGCAAGGCGGTTGGTGAAAACGAAGGACGCATTCAAGGACGACTAGGACCTGTGAGGGAGGGGAGGGGGGGTACAGACGCGGCAAGTTTCTTAAAGACTGTGGAGCTCAGAACAGGGGCATTGTGGGGAAAAACCTTGAAAGGCGAAGATACCAAAAAGACGCTTTCGCGTATCAAGCTCGATGTGGACAACCAGCACTATTCATTACTTTGACACCAACTGTGGCAGCGTCATCCGCAATGGCGCATTACAGTGGTCTGAGCAGTGTTGAAAGTTTGTTTGACTGGTCAATGGAGAAACTTCCTTCAAGGTCTCAATTGCGACAAGCTAGTTTTAAAAATGATGTGGCATCGGCACTTCTTTTTACACGATACATCGAAGCGTTTGCGACACCCGCGCTTGGTATCCATGACAAAGGTGCTCGAATCAGCCGCGCGGAAGGCTTATTTGGGTCGGTGAAGGCATATTTCGGGATGGTTGAGACTCAAGGCGGCGGAACTTTGTACGTTCACTTCTTGGTATGGCTAAACGATTGTTATCCCAACAGTGAAGTTTTCGAGAGAGCGCTGCGCACGCAAGGTGAAGAAACAACCATCCAAACAACAATCGAAGACTATACGGATAGTATAGTTACCAACGAATTGGCTCTACCTGTCGATAATTATGTGTGTTCGGTTTGCGGGCAGCGATATCAACATCTCGAAGAGCTTCCTGTTGAGGCTAAGGCGGGCGTGTGGTTTAAGTGCAGTGCCGCAGAACGAGCCAAAATCAAAGAACCTTTATTGGTAAGATGTGGAATTTGCAAAACGGCAATGAGCTCTCAACTCGTGATGAAACATGTATTAGCGCAAGCACGTCCGCGAACGTGGCCACCACCGTTGAAACTTTTAACCGCTCGTGAAATTCATGAGCAAGCCTTGCTTGAGGCGTTTTGGAGAACATATTTTATCGAGGCAAAAAGTGTTGTGGATCAGAGAGTACTTCAGATAATTATGCGATCGTTTTTCCGTGGAAAGTGCTGCTTTTGATACCCGCGATAGCTTTGAAAATAATGAGGAGAGCCAAGTTTACCACGACTACCTGGCCTGCTTAGGTCACCAGAGGGAAGCTATCTACGGCGTGACGACGACCCATTTCGTGAAGATGTTGTAACACGCACAAATCAATTATCACCCGCATCACCAGATGATTTGCGGATGTCAGACGCGTCGATCAAGTTTATGGTCTCAACTCTGGTTGTACTGCTGAATGTTCACTGGTGGGCTCATGCTGGGAGCTGCTTCAACAAGTCTGGGGCAACCAAATCCAAATGTCTGTGCCGATATATGTTTCCCCGCGAACGTGTTGCCCGGACCAACTTTCACCGTATGGGGATACGCCTATGCCGTAAAGTGGCTCGTGAGTTTGTAAACGGATACAACGACGTTATTATGGCAACATTTAAGTCGAATCACGNTTGGCAACATTTAAGTCGAATCACGACATCCAAGTCCTCCTCGGCGGTGAAGGGGTAACTGATAGAATTTACTACTGTTGTAAGTACGTAATAAAGGCTCAATGCCAAGTGGATTCTTCAGCAGCAGTCGCGCTGGCCGCGTTGAGGCGGCGCAAAGAAAAAGAGGCTGATGAAACATCCAGCTGGCAGGCACAACAATCCCGAAAACGCGTGGCTTCAATAGCGTACCACCTGACGAATCGCCAAGAAGTGGCCGGGCCCCCCGCCACGCTATATCTATTGCGAAGCTCGTGATGTTATTCCAGTTCAACATGCGTCGGTTTACCTCTGGATAGTATAATAAAACAGCTGGAGAAAGACCCGCACCGCTGCACTTTAGTTAGCGGCGAATCTGTCAGTACTGACTGCAAGCGCACAATCCAAGCAGCATCATCTCTTGACGACTATATATTTCGACCGTCCGGGCTGGAGGCTTTGAGTGTTTACGAGTTTTGGGTAAAGCGTTTCCGAACAGCGAAGACCAAAACCACAGGATAAGATTCATGTTTCCAGCAAGGGCACCCTTTATTCGGCAATCATCGAATTGGATCACGAAGGAAGGAAGTGGTCCCTAGTGTAAGCGGGCCACGTATGCCGTTGGTGGATGAGAGCATGTCTGATGATGCACGAGCCAAACGGTCACGAATTGCGTTAACACTATTTAAACCGTTTCGACCTCTGTACGATTTATTAGACGGCGAGCAATGTAGCGATAATGACTAGAACAGTGCATATATGAAATGGGAGACACAGCGAAGCGCTTTCGTACGGACAACTATGAGCAATATGGATGATTATTTCAAGGGGCGATCAAACGAGAACGGACACGAAGAAGGCGACGATGATGAATCGACCGACAGCGATCAGGGCGAGAGTGATAATGAAAGTGATGGATCGATGGATTCTTTCTCGGACGCAATATATCGAGGTGACGAATTATTAGATAAATGGAGTGGCGCTAGCGACGACACCGTGTTTGACATTTGCGTCATGAATCCTGTGCATTATCCCAGCACCTCTGTCCCGGATAGCCACGTGAAATATATTTTGAAGAGCTTCGCTGCTCTTGACATGCTTTCTCCAAGAGCCACTATACAGCCAGTAGCGTCGCGGCCTTACAAAATCAGACACATTACGGCATTAACGACACAGAATTAGAAGCCTCGGAGTTACCTGTCACGCCGAAAACGTTGCAGAAATGGGTGAATAACCTGGAAACAGATAACGCGCTAAACGAATCTACCCGACCTGCCGACCATGATGAACAAACAAAAGTGATTGAGCTGCTCAACAATGCATTACTGGAAGAAAACATGTGCTGGACCTACATTACTCCGAATGCTGACCACCGAGATGAAATACAGCGCTATGCGTCAGTTAGTACTGTATTGCGGGCTTACACATTGAACCGTCTTCAGCACACAGCATTTTGCACTATAGGAAATGCTATGTTGACGCGCTGGAAAGGAATGGAGGAGAATAAGAATGAACATCCATCAACGAATGCGTTTGAAAACACGCTCCTAAACGACCAGTTACGTCTATTTCATGGAGGTCCAAGGGGAACGGGAAAAAGCCGTTTGATCGAAGCGGTGGCGAGCTTGTGCACTTGGTGGGGGTGCGGGTCATGTTTGACGAAAACAGCCCTGACAGGCAAAGCAGCAACGCTTATAGGTGGAAGGACGCTTGCCAGCTTCATGTTAAGCTTAAAAAAGAGAGCAGATGGAGCCGACTGGATGGCGATCGATATTCTTGTCATTGACGAGGTATCTACGTTGATGAAGGCTGAATGGCTACAGCTCCATAAATTGTTGAGGCGCTTTAAGCGCGTTAGCAGTGCTCCCTTTGGAGGGATCCATGTCGTCGTCGTAGGAGATTTTCTTCAGTTGCCCCCGGTGGGAGCAGACCCTCTTTACCTAGATCCTCGTCGTAAGAGCCGAGTGTCTACGATCGACAATGAACCGTTTCAACTGTGGAGACGATTTGATAGGGCGGTAATTCTGGTTGAGTCCGTACGTTTTCGGAAAGACCCCGAGTGGGGTGAAGGATGCGAGCAAGCACGTTTAGGAAACTGGACGCCATCCTTCATCGCATTGACAAGTTCACGAACAATTGACTGGTGGGTATCGATACATTTGACATGAGAGAAGCGGTTTTTGTGACGCCGGTGAATACTACGCGCGCTGCTGTGAATTCGCTGTTTTGTCAGAAGAGAGCCGAGATGCTTCCCACAGATCAATATCCATTACGTATCACGGCAAATTTCAAAGGCGCTCTCTCCGGATTAAGTCGGCCCGATAAAGAGCTAGTAATGGGTCTACCCATTCAAAATTCGGCCGTATGGCCCCCTTTCTCCACTTGATACTAGGAATGCCGATCCAGATGACTCAAAACGTGCGCCCTGCCAAAGGGGCGGCAAATGGGAGCTTGGGCACATCAGAGTACGTGCAATTTGATCGAGACACGAAATTCTAGCTTACTCGGGACAGTCGCTCAGGCGCAATTGTCCAAGTCCCATCTAAACGACCATTATTTGAACTACTGCGCCTATACCGAGGCCACCAGACAATTCCTATACAGCACGGGCGACCCCCAGCTTTTCCCCGTATTTCCTACTGCTGAAGCTTACAAGAAGGTCTTAATTTCACTGCCAATGGCACCAGATGGCTCAAAGCGCTGTGTTAGTACAATAACTCAGCAGTTCCCATTCGTGTGCGCAACGGTCTATAAGATCCAAGGCGAAACTCTGCAGACAACAGTTGCAGTGGAGTGGAAATCAAAACTAGCCGCCGTGAACAAACCACAGCAACCATATCTACTAGTTTCCCGCGTTGTCTCCCGTGAAGCATTTATCACGATGTCCACTTTTACAAAAGAGCTAATCGAATGGGCAAAGTCACCACAAGAAGCGCTGGAAGAAGAAGAAAAGCTCCAGGCACTTTCCAAAGAGATGGTTCGCTCCTTTTCTGATGTTTTACCGTTGAACTGAGGTGGGCGGGAGTTAGCCACGATAGCGCTAGCAGAAAATATAAAAGTGAAAACACCCGCGAAACATGAGCATGCCAGCGCGAACGGTACAAGTTGCTCGGAGCAAGTCTCATACAGAGCTGCTACGCACTCGTCATGGAGTATATGCCCAACGGTTCACTGGCACGGCGAAACAAGCCGACGCGCGCAATTTTTAGCGCATCAGCGACCCACAGCTCAAAACTTGTGGTAGCAAGCTTGCGTTGGTGCCGCCTGGTCGCCATCCTCACTTGATCTCGTCGAACTCGGTTAACATTTGCCGCGACACGTAGTTTCTGGACGCTGGGTATCTTTAAAATCCGCTCATAGTGTCTTCGCATCTCGTCAGGGAGTAGCTGGAGGTGTTGCCTCCGCTCAAAAAATTGACTCCATCCTCGAAATGCACGCCAACAGCACTTTGCGGGCCCGCGTTTGCTTAATATCCGCGAATTGTCTCCACTTTTTAGCTCCACTCGACAAACCAATACGTGCACCGCGATCAATCGACAGCAGATAGACTGGATTCTGAAATATGGCTTCCCTCCATAAATGAAGCATCGATACTTGTAGTTGCTTCTGATAGCGCGAAATGGCAACATTATACTTCATGCGCTCTCGCTTCACCTCTTGCAAACCTTCCCGAAACGATCTGAAGTCACCGCCGTCTATAAAACCATTTGCGGGGTCTTGTTCTGCGTCTCAAAGAAGACCTCGAGCTCGTTGGGCGAGAGGCCCAGCGCCTTATGCTGCGGCTCGCCCCAGTAGTTGCACTGCCTAGGCGTGGACGGAGTTGCCCAATGTGGGCGCGCTCATCACCAGCAGCACGGGCGTCCTGTAGACCAACACTCTGCCATCCGTGATCCGCGAGCTCTGGAGCTCGACGGAGAAACTGTAGGACGAATCCGGCGAGAACCGTACAGATACGTCAATATTGGGCGTTCGCGAACTGGCGTATGCAATTTATGGGCAACTTATGAAACTTACGCCTTATGTTGCAGGATGGCAAGCACACTCTCCTGGGCCGCCTAAACAAAGTTCTTCGAACTGCGAATACTCGAGACAATACATTAGTTTGCCCCCCTACACCCAGATGGACGCATGAGGAAACGAGGATCAGTTCGAGAGGATGATTCGTTTTCTGATAGGCGACAAGAATCGAGGAACACTGCTCTATTGTTAGGTACAAGGGAAAGAAGTCGATCGTGGCAACAGCTAGAGCTCACTTCGATTTCTACCTCGAGGTGCAACACCCGCCTCAACCACGCCCTCGAAATTCTACTCGAGGCAATACATTCGTTTGCCCCCTACACCGAGATGGACGCATGAGGAAAGGTCGTTGAGTAGCTCGGCGCTTTGGACCATGTCCAACTCGTTTTATCAGGGTGACTAAATGTGCGACCTCCTGGTCTCCTTGGATGTGAACTGGCAACGTCTGTCGATCGTGCGCACCATTGGTGATGATGATTTCGTGCGATCTCGGAAAGCTTACCGAGTTTCCTAGCTCATCGACGAGCGCGAGTGTGTTCCGCTGCACTTCCAATCTCAGTTGGGCATTTTCCGTGGGCTTTAAACTGACACGACAGCAGTCGAACAACTTCTCGCTCAGTAGCGTGGCCGGACCTGTGGCACTCGTGCGGACTGGTCAGATGTACGTGAGCACAACTTCATCGCCCGCGACAGAGCCGTTATTGGAAAGCTTCACGGAGACCGTAAGGTTCGAGGTGTTGGACACCACCGCATCAGCGGTTGAAGTGTTGTCGACCAGTAGGGAAAAGGAAGTGTAGCTGAGACCCCAGCAGAACGGAAATATGGGCTTTCCCTTGAAGTATCGATACGATCGACCGGGGGATGCCGTCATGTTCATACTTTTCATGTCCACCGCGTCCACATAGTCCGAGCGGTACATAGTGACAGGAAGCTTACCATCCGGGCTCGCGTCACCAAACAGAATATCGGTCATGGCCTGTGCGTCGGGGTAGAAAGCCTCGACAAGCGCATCCGTTTGCAAGATGATATCTTCCGCTCCCAAAATGCCACCGTTGATGAGCACCACGACCGTAGGCTTCCCTACAGCTCGAATACGCTGCAGAAGCTGCATCTGGACGCTTGGTAGGTTGATATCGTTGCGGTCGTTGAGCTCAGCCTCGATGGATTTATCGATACCGAGGAAGAGAACAACAGCATCTGCTTCTTACGTTGCCTTCACTGCTTCATCAAACCCAGCGGTGGTATTCCCAGAGATGTTGCAACCTAGAGCGAAGGTCATGCTCACAGCTCCGTTGGCGACAGTGACAGCTTCCATCGGCGTTTGGATGCACCACACTTCGTTGTAATCGCCATGGCACATTTGGCCAAGATAGCTGCCTCAGTCCTCGCTTGGCCTCAGTGTGCGGTTTCAAGACTGCCAGCTTTGTTCCCATGCGCAGAGGCAGCACCGCGTTGTTGTTCTGGAGCAAAACGATAGACTTAGTGGCGAGATGAAGTCAACTGCGTGGCCTCGGCTGTATTCACCTCGCTCGGCTATACCTTCCAGTACAGCTGGTCATTGATGGGATCGAAGAGTCCAAGCTCAAAGCGGAGTTTGAGTGTGTGCCGCAGTGCATCGACCAGCGCCTTCTCCTCGAGCTGGTTGCGTCGTACCAGTTCTGGCAAACATTTCATGTATCCGAAGAACCTGCCGCTGTTCACATTCGTGCCAGCGAGAATCGTAATTGCTCGTGGGCGACGGCAAGCCCTCTGTCATAATACCACCCGTGCGTTTATTACGCTCCGTAACACCATTGCTGACCTCTCGTTGACGAGAGCCCTGAGCTGACTGCGACTTTGGGTGCTCGTGACTTTACCGACGGCTCCGTCAGTCTGCGCTTCGTCCGTAGTTCTTTCAGTCGTAGTGACGTTCGCACAGCCCGCGGACTAAAGACGGCGATCTATTAGTCTAATACAACTGGAATCAATGTTTTCCTAGATGAGCAATATGATGTTTTAATACTAGGGCTGCGCGAAGGCTCGGATAGGATAGTGGTCATGAAGACTTTCGTGCCCGCATGATTCATGAGCTCTGCCAAGCTCACGAAATCTAGCTTTGGCCACCCGTATCGCATCGTTATATCGTTAGCGAGGTGACTAAGCAATTAAAAGTTCTTGGGACCCGTTTGGTCACCGGTATCGATTCGGTGTATCGGTAGCCGGACCATGGAATTAATCCTTGTTGGACTGGGCTATACGCTTCACTCCTATCCCAATATAAAGGTGTCTTTCTCTCAATCCGCTAAATTATACCGCTGCCTACCCGAGTTCGGGCGGATGGAATCCGCTGGAACAAGGCCGATATACCGCTGGAATGACGCGCAGTACACGCCAGCGGATCGGCCGATCCGCTGGAACGCAAAATCCGCTGGACTTTCGGTCTGCAGTACGCACCGTAAGCTTACCACTGAAAGGCTTAGAGGCTCTAATCCTTCATTTTTGTTGTGACAAAATACCGGTGGAGATGCTCTAACATAGAGCTAGCTTAGGGCATCTCCACCGGTGGCCTCAAAGGCGGTTTTATCCCAAAAGGGGCAGACTTCCAGAGGCAACTGCGAGCGGCGGGCTGGATGTCGAAGCGCCACAAAGGAGGAACACGAGGGTGCGTAACGTGTCATGGAGTGGGCTTCTGTGTCGTCGGTGTTTGAGGAGGGAGTGTCGGAGTACTTCGGTGTGAACACGGAAGAAGTGCAGCCTTTGACAGAGTTATGTTACCTTTGCCACTAAGCGCTTCTCACCTTTTTCTACTTCGTGCCGTAGTCGACGCATCGCATCATATTAGTCGATGGTTGAGAACGGCGCAGTTCCTACGGGCATCTTCGTGGTGTAACCGGTGTTAAAACATTTTGCATGACTTGTACATTGTAGACAATGAGGCCCACCGCACATGTGACAGACTTTGGAAGCTGAGACCGCTTGTGGACAAGATCCAAGACCGCTTCCTGACAGGATGGTCTCTCCCAACCGAGTTTTCGTTGAATGACGACGTGCTTCCTTCGACCTCCAAGCACACCACGACCGGCATGCTTATCCCAGACAACCCGCACCACAAAAAAGGTCGACAATCCTTATGGCGTGCGACTCAAGAACGGCGTATTACCATACGTATTTGGCTCAGTTTCTGTCTTAACTTATGCTTCGATAAGGATCACTAACGTTCGATGTTGTAACTAGGTTTGAAATGATGACGACGGCGATGAAGCGCAGAGAGTGGTATGGCGTTATCCAAAATCAGCTTTATGCAGCTGAAAGTGACGCTTTCGCCGGTGTTGTCGCGACTCCACCGGCCTCCATTCAGAAGAACAAACGCAAACCCATCCGGATTACGCATGGGCTCGAGAAAGCCCGAGGTCTGGGTCACCGTCAGTGGCATTGAGAAGCGGCGTCAGCGCTCCAGTATGGCCTGCGCGCTCTTGCGGGCGGACCGAAAGAAGAAGTATTTCGCGACGACCATCTTCTGCGGGCACTACCCGATCGATGACGCCAGTGCTGGCTGTGCAGCAAGAGCCATCGTGAGTACAAGGCTGTAACGAAGACATGCTCCTCGATTTGGCACGATAACTTTGCCGCTGGCCAGACCACCCCGCCAACCTTGGACAAGAGCGTTTCGTTGCGGTGCCCAGGTCAGGAAGCAGCAAGCAGAAGAAACCACGTCGAGAGCTCCAGCTTCACGACGGCGCTGAAGACGGAAACGACAGCGAATACAAGTGAGTGTGAAAATCAAAATGCGTCCCATTCCATCGTTGTTGAGGTTTGTCAACTCATTCATATACTTCCTCTGTCCGGAAATATAAGGCCACTTTTTGTTAAATTCAGGGATAGCATGGAAACAGAGACTTTGGACGTTTTGATTGGCTTATGCAATTGACCGATGCCTACAGAACATGTTGCAACTTGTTTTGTTGCAATCGGCCCAGTACAGCTCGAGATACGGCTGTCAGGAGCCGTCAATTCGCCTTTTGAGTTGCCTCTGAGCCGCCATCCGACCTCCCAAAGCCTAAGGATAGAGAGCGGCAGGAAGGTCCACAGTGGCAAGACGTCCCGCGTAACAGACGAGTTCACCAGAGAGTTGGTCGAGAACATCGCACTTAAGCCGCTTCCATTCATTTGCTAGTCAATACCCAAAGTGGCCTTATATTTCGGGACATTGCTTAACTATAGGGGTGTCCTTATATTTCCGGACAGAGGAAGTATATATTCTTGTTGCCCACATTGATTGAATTCTGGTGCTAGTACGCTTATCGAATGGCACCAACCGAAAGCTGCGTGTGGGGGGGGGGCTGAGTCACCGGCGATTTGCTCATAGGTATCGGGCTCAATAAAGGATCGTCATCACCTTCGTGCAGCAATATTCTTGCCGAAAGCGGGGCTTCGTGTGTAACGGGGCTAGAAGTACCGTCACGGTCTTGTCTGGTGTTGCAATAAGAAGCTCGGAATAGTAAACCCAAGTATAAGGGATTAAGTACAAATTCAACTCTGTTTGAGTGTAGGCTCGAGGCGGGGATTCCCGGTCTCTCATTAGCCTCTCAATTACAGGTCTTTCTGTGATTGGCTCTAAGGTTCACACTTTCAGCCAATCAGATAGAGACAACACAGGACGCGCTAGCCGCGTGGTTTTGTGCCTACTGTATATATCTATGTAACTCTACCTATATATGTAGCTTGGATGTGGCCCGTCATATCACCCCCCCCCCCCCCCNCCCCCCCCCCCCTTCCTCTCTAAGTTGCGCTTACCGCACCGTAAGCGCAGAGGCGGAAAAACAAACCATCAAACTCGCGCGACCTACGTCGGAGCCCTCAGCAACGCACAACTGAGCGGACATATCCAAGCAACGATGTCGGAGCCGAGCGAGGCAGGAGCACGTGCGAACGTCAGAGAGACACCGACGATGAATCTGGCGCCGCGGCTCGTGCCGGCGCCCGCCGTGATGGATGCAGAGCTCAAGCCATGGGAGCTGTCCAGCTTCGACGGCGCTGAAGAGCCGGATACACTGGACTTGGTGAAGCAGTGCTTCGAGCGGCACCGCACGGCGAAGCAAGACGACAAACCACGCGTACTCGCACGACGCGCTGCAGAGGTTGTGGTGCGCCTTCATCCGTCGGTGGAATGCGACGCGGCGTGAGGCAGCTCTTTGACGTCGTCGCTCGAGACACGAGAGCGGCATTATGGCGAGCACCATATTGGTGACTAGGAGGAGTCCCAACTGCAGCATAGGAGTGGCGCTTCTGCTACGTTCATCTCCAAGAGGGCTGCTCGAACTGCGCCGCGGCTCATCAGCCGCATCCCACGCAAGCTGAGTGGAACAATCAAGTTCGGATCGGGATGCTGAGGGAGGTCGAGCGTCGCTGGATCGGACGCTACAAGCGGTCGCTCTCGGAGCTTTAGTAGGTGGAGCTTTGCCACGCTCGCGAGCGGTCGCGCAGTCACGGGTGTACACGCCGGACCATCCGTAGAGAGCTCAAAGCCCCGAACGCACTCGGAGCCGGCGTTGCCCTCGGAGTCGTAGTCGTTCTCGCGGTCGTTGTTATCGGAGTCGCCGTCGTGGAGATCGCGAGCGTCGGCGCTAGCGAGTATCCGAGCTAGCGGATACGGTAGTTCTTTTCAGCGCGAGCCCGCTGTGGCGCCGACGCAGTCCCCATCGCGCGCGGCTTACACGTATCGTTATCAACAATGCACTCGGTAATCCAGCGCCGTGCGGCCGCGCATCAACCAGCTTGGACGGACCGTCGCGGTGAAAGGGCGCCTGAGTCGATGGTTGTCGAGGCTCCTCTTCCCCGAGGGTAGCACCACTAGGACCAGCGACGCTGGAGCAGTATGGTTTGATGCGCGCGGAGGCGGTGGAAATGTCGAGCCACGTGTACGACGCGCAGGAATTGGCTGATGGCGCTCGCGAAGGCGTGACCGCGGCGATAGCAGCAGCCGAGAGGTCGTGTCGCGAGCAGCGGAGTCTCGTGGAGCGGCTGAGGCGTTTGGGGACTGCTGCGTTCGGAGCGCTGCAGCAGGGCGAGGTGTCCGTGCGTGGATCTCGGATTACGCGCCCGCTCGCGAGGATGTGAACGAAGATCGGGGATGCCCGCCGGATGGTATGGCTTGAGGCGCCCGACGTAGAACGGCGGGTGAAGGCACATCGCGGTCGGGATATCTCGTGTGTAGGCATCACCGTGCACCCTCATAATTTTGAATGATCCAATAAATCTTGGCGCCCAAGTTCGTCACCGCTGATGACTGAATTCGGGTGGTTGATAACAGGACGCGGTCGCCTCGTCGGAAGACAGCGGTGTTCTTCCGACCCCGTTTGTCCGCATTCTCTTTCTGCTTATCCACGGCTGCTTGCAGCGCGTCACGCACGAACGGAGTGACGGCTTGGCGATGGAGCACGATATCGGACAAGCCGGCTGAACTAGTCGGCGAAGCAGCTTCCTTGGGAGCAAAGTTGGCGACGGGAGACCAAACGGTATCAGCCGCGTCGGACGAAGCAGGAGAAAACGTCGTGTGGGATTGCGTGGGACTCGCATTCCGCGAGCGAGTCCACGATGCGATGCCGTTAACAGAAGCAGGCGACATGTCGGCGGGGGTACCGATGATGAGTACCAGTACCGATTGAGTGGCCGGTTGCAGTATCGGTGTGGTTCCTGAGGCGGTCTGAGCTTCACTCGACTCTTGCGCCGACGTGCTCGGCGCTTCTCTAGTTCCTCCCCGCTAAGAGTGGAGCCCGTGCTCTCGAACGTCGAACCCAGGGCGAGCAGCACCGGAACGCGCGGGTGTCGGGCGTTCTTCACGAAGAACGGCGTCAACCCGGTTGACGCGTGGACAGCATTGATGATGGCGAACTCAGCAAGCGGTAAGAAGGAAATCCAGGAAGAGAACGATCGCAATCCCAGAACGATGACGTAAAGCCCGCGTCGCGGTCGGACACGATGGATTCCGGCAAGCCGTGGTACCGGAATATCAGATCGAGGAACAGGCTGGCCGTGTCCTTCGCTGTGACTTGAGGGCGACTGGAGAAAAATGAAACATCTTGATGGAGTGATGGAAGAGGACCAGGACACCTGCGCGGACCTGGGCATCCGGAGGTAGCCTGAAGGTGAAGTCCATGCTGACGGAACGCCACGTGTCCGTACCAATCGGCAATGGATACAGCGGAGCCTGCAACGAGGGCAATGGCTTGACGCGTTGGCAAGTCTCACAGGATCAAACCCACTTTCGAATCCACTTGTACAAGCGAGGCCAGAAGAAGTCGCGCGATAGCACAGCGAACGACTTCTCGCGACTGAGATGACCGCCGACGGGGGTGTCATGGTATTAATGAGCCAGACGGGCACGGAGGTCCTCATCGGCTGGGATGACGACACGCGGCGAGTCGAAGGTGTCCATCGTGCACGTTAGAAGCGGACCGTCAAGCTGGTAACGCTTGATTTGATCGCGAGTTGGACCAGTCAGCTTTTTCAACGACGACGTGCTGGGGTCACGAAGATGTGCGATGATGGCGGCGTATAACGGATCATTGTCGATTGACTCAATGGTCTGATCACGGAGCGGCAGCACCGTCACTGAGATCGTCGTGTTGATACCAAGCTCAACACAGCAAGAACAGTCGTTATCTTCGTCATCGACATCAGGAGCCTGATTTCCTATATCTCGTCTTCTATCATAATCTAGGCGGCGCGACAGCGCATCAGCAAGGATGTTATTATTGTCGGGTTTTAATACACAACGGAGTTGTACTTGTCGAAGAAGGACAGCCAGCGGGCCATGCGCTGCGAGAGGTGCGGACTCTTGATCGCAGTGCGCTGCGAGGCGAGATCTGTGTAGATGGTGAGCAGCCGCTTTTCGAGGAGGTACACTCTGAATTTGATCAGCGCGTAGCGCATCGCGATAAGGTCGTTGTCGTGGACTGGGTAATTCTTCTCACCGGCTTCCTTTGTCGTGACTGGTAGCTCACGACGTGTTCGCGGTCCTCATCATCAAATTAAATGAGAGCGCACCCAATGGCAAAATCACTCGGATTGCAGACCACGTGCAACGTTTTTGAATCGTCCGGGTGCATCGGAATTGAGGCCTCCGATCAGCTCTTCGTCACAGAGGTCAAGGATGACTGGTGTTCTGGATGCCACGATCACGTGTTGTCTTTCTTCAGCAGCGACGACAGCGCCTGGATCAGCCCTGCGTAGTTTTTCGTGTAGTTGGGAAGGTAATTCGCCAGACGCAGCCCTTGGCGCAGCTCCGTGGGGTTCTTGGGTGTCGGCGAAGAACATATCGACTTGAACTTCATCAAGATCCGCGCGGACGACGTCCTTGCTAACGTATCACCCGAGTGCTGGGTTCTCGGGCGCACAGAAGACGAACTTCTTCAAATTCGCGTACAGTTTGTTATCGCGCATCACTTGGAAGACCTGCCTCAAGTGCCGCAGATGGACATCGACAGCGCTGAGAATTGACTGTGGACGAATATGGCATCGCCGTAGCTCGCTGCGACATCACGGGGCGGGCAAAGCTCGTGAGATACCATGATGCTGAACGTTGCGGGCGAATTCTTCAGGGCTTGCGGCACCACGAGCCACTGCCAGAGCATGCCGCTTGGAGTGCTGACCGCGGCGAAGGGTACATCGCTTGCTCGCATGAGGATCTGATAGAACCCGTCTGTCAGATCGATTACACTGTAGATCACGCTGTCCGATGTGGAGTCCAAGACCATGTCTTTCCGCGGGGTCGGCGTCTGCACAGGAATGGTGACATCGTTCAGTTTATTGAAGGCGTGAACGATGCGCCATCCGCCTGTGGCTTTCTTCACACAGAAGGTCGCCCTCGAGTGCGGAGCGATGCTTTCACGAACGTGACCAGCTCTGCGGCGACCCTCGAAGAACTCGTCAATAGACTTGACTTGGTCTCGCGTCAGTGGCCACTGCCGCGTCACGCAGTATTTCGTACCAGGCGTGAGGTCGACCTCATGCCTCACACCACGATCGGCGGATAACTCGGCAGACATCTTCCCCTGGAAGACGTCCACGTACTCACGGGTGGTGGCGTACACTGGATTGCCGGACTTGCGAAGTGAATCCAATAACTGATCCGCGAAGCGCTCTTCGCGTGCCGACTTCGGTTCGGCGCTGTTGAGATGAACCGCCGCATCTGCTTCACTGACTGCATTTATCGCATGAGTCGGCGGGCTAGCGTCGGTGATCA
>LGTU01001447.1:0-15084 GCA_001314425.1 Phytophthora pluvialis | reverse complement strand
AACTGAGAGCTGGGCCACCGTCCGGCACCCAGAGCTCTCACATACTAAGTCCTAGTCAGTCCTAACTCACTCGCTTGGGATCCACTTCGGGGAGGCCCCCCTTTCCTCCCAGCAGTCGCTGTCTTAGCTCCCTCCTGACCGCTCGTTCTGAATCCAATGTCGCCTCGCCTCCTGTCGCTCGCTCCTCGCTGTTGCCGTCGGTGTCTGCTCTCCTTTGCGATCTTCTGCAGTCGCTCACCTGCGACCGCACGTTCAGCTTCAATATCTCCGGTGGCCGTAGTGCCTCCCTCCACCGAACACGTACTGTCCTGTCACACTTCAGTCGCTGTACTCCACACCACTTAGTCCGCGTCGTTTGTCAAGTCAATTGTCTCCACCGTCCTGTCCTGCTCTGCTTGATGTGCTCGATCGCTGGCAAGAGCACGTTCTGTCAACAAAACTATAACACACCTATACCGAAACCTAGAGACTCATGATTGGTTGGCTCTGAGAGCAACTGGTACTGTGTACCCATTACGTTGCTCTATGTGGTAGTGGTGCTGTCCACGCCACATGGTGTTGTTCACACCACCTTGGGAGAGGGGCAGCCCATGTAGCCTCGTTACACCTAGTGTGTCCTTTCACCATGAGTCTTTACGTCCTAGTACGTATCTGAAATATTGGACTGTTGCGTTTAGCCCCCAGTTCTGGAGTGAGGACGACTCCAAGGTGGGCATTTTTGCCACGCGCCCTCCTCTCCCTTAACATCCCTCGGCAAGTCTTGTGTTACTTATGTTTACTTAAGAGTTAAGTTCCCTTATGAAGAAAGGTGTGTTGTGCTTTTCCTATTGGTTGAATATCTACTTAGTTATTCACACTCTTAACACATCCATGGTTGTGGTTGGCTACACTTCACACAGATCACTTGGATTACGGCGATCGCTTTCCCTCTTCCTGGAGCCTACTGCTGGGGCTGTCCAATCTTCAAGAGTGCGATGGTGAGATAGGCAGGGGAGTCGTTACTGCAACATTGCTACAACGCGACGACAACGGGTTGAGAACAACATTATCTCGGCTTGTGTTGCTGGGTAATATACTCGCGTTTTCCTTACGCCAAAAACCAGCCCAAGTTTGAAAGTTCACGAGATCTTTGTAACCTGCATATCATCAAGCTCTGATAGGTCAGCGTCATCCACATCATCTGCCTCGCCGGACATCGCGTCGTCAGCGTCGTCAGCGGGTTCTTCGTCGGGCTCGCCGTCTATTCCATTGCCCCGATCGTGCTCCGGTTCGTAGTCGTCATCTCCGGCGTCGTCACTCGCGCGTCCGTGGGCGACACGGACGTAGTCCACAAGCTTGTGTATGCGAAGAGAAGCAACAAGCCCTAAAGATACCAACATATTAGCATATTAGCGGCAGAAATCAAAGCAGCGACATAACTCGTTTGCATACGCGACGTATCGGTTCTTTCCCGACTTCCTGTACCTAAAATCGCCTTCTTGGAAGGCCTCGCCTGCTTTCCCATCGCCTTCGGTGCCCCCTTATCGCCCGTGACGCGCTTGGTGTGCGCTGTAGCGCGCTCTTCCTTATGCGTCATCCTTGCTGGTCGTCCGCTGCACCCTCCGTTCCGGTAAAACAGAATGGAAGGCTTAATCGATGTGCTGCTATCACAGTTGGCCACGGTACGAACAACGATTGGCACGGCGATATGCTCCACATCGTTGACGACGACAACAAGGCGAGGAGCAAGTTGACACCAGTTCACGTGCGTTGGCATGGTTCGGTCGTTTGACTATGCTGTTGTTCATGCTGTTCATGTTTGATGTTGCTGGTTATGCTACTACCTTTTAGGAATTTCTGTAGCTCAAACAAAACCAAGCGAATCAATACTGGCGTCATCGGTGCCGACAGGCATTTCAAAGTCAGCCCAAAAGAAAAGGCCTGGAGTGGTGGTCGACATATCGCCTAGAGACGATTCCAGACAGGTTAACTCGACTCGCATGAGCAACCGAAGCCCTCCTACACCTCATTCTTCTACGACAGTGCTACCGCGTCAGCCTCAAACGCACACACGCCGATCGACAACGCGGGAAAGCCGAGAGATGGTAAAGGATTCGCGTACACCAGTCACGAATCAGCTACCTGGGCTGCCAAAACATTTGTTCGATGACTGGGAGGAATTCGAAGCGACGCTGAAGAGCTATGTGGCTGAGTACTATTTGTTTTTTCGAGTTCAAAGTTCGGAAACCAAGGCCAAGAACAACATGTAGGCTACAACCATGATATGTTGGTTAATGACTTGTGTTGAGGTATTCGTGATTATGTTGCTTTAGCCGGGCAGGAGTAACACAGCTTCCCCCTAAAATGAAGTATTTTTTCAAGCGGATATGGTGCACGCATGGAGCGGCACAAGCTTCGAGAGGGAGGGATGCCGTGACCATGACTCGCGCTAAACCGGATGTGAAGCAGGATTTTCACATTTGATCGAAAAAAGTTGTCGCCAATGGGCAGCCAAGTTGGCAGGTGGGCTTTGTTCCAGGATCGGAGGTAATGATACCGTTGTGCTCTATTGCTTATCGGTTTTTATACATAACTGGCTATTCACTGAATTTACTACTGACATTATTCTCCGTAATAGTACTGAGGACAAATATGGTTCTAACTCCGCAAAAATCAAGAAATATTCTGTAGTAAGTAATCGACACGACAGACATTGAACGGTCCAAAGCGATTCTCGACACTTTTGCTGACGGCGATAGCGGCAACGACGTTCTCCTTGTCCAGGATCAGATGTATATCACTTGCATCATTGCGATGCAAACCGCCACCCAAAAGACCTGTTTTATGCAGAGGGGAGATAGTTTGGTGATGGACTGGACTCACGGCACGAACAATCTGGGGTATCACTTAGGTAAGCTGATATATTCATCAGCGATGGATCAGATTCACGCTAATACTATCTGGTTTTGCAACACTATGTAGGCAGCCTTGTTATTACCTCACCGACTGGAAGAGGAATTCCCGTTATTGACTTTTTGGCACTTGACTAGAAAGCAGTTACGATGGAGCATATTGTGGAGTTTTTCAAGCGCATGAATCCGTGTTGGAGCTCCGTCCAAACCATCGTTATCGATAAGGATTTCGTTGAATGGAGAGTTCTCGAGAAAGCTTTCCCAGTTGCTACAGTGCTCCTCTGCCAGTTTCATGCGTTGACCTATTGGAGGAAGGTTTGCCGGAGAACCAAATTTGACATGAAGATGGCGCAGAGGGATGTAATGGAAACTGCGTTTGCGCAGTTAATCTACTTGTGAGAGTGCTCGTGTTGTAGGATGAAGTGTTGCTTGATGTGTTGTTTGTGCTGCTTTCTATTTTGCTGGTTGTTGTGTAACTGGTTGTGGTGCTCGCAGCTTTTTTTGCTACTTTGATGATTTCAGCAACACAGTGGAGGTTTAACTCCGAGGTCGCATTTTTTTACACCCACCTATGGGCAAGAGTGTCCTGCACTTTTGCAGAACTTCCCGGCAAACTGGAGGACGGGTGTAACGATGTGGGCAAACCTCGCTCGCGACAAATTCTTTACTGCCGAAAACACGACAACCAATCGGGATAAGTCCATTTGGAATCAATTGAAGTTGCTTCTTGGAAAACGACCACGGATCGATTTCACTAATTAGTGAACTGTTGGCTCATCAGGCAACAGTCATTCGGCAGAGACTTTCTGCCATGCGCAAGCACTGGGCTACGTCTTGACAAACTGAGTGCGTCCCAGAATTTCTTTCTCGCGTGGCAAAGCACCTGAGCGGTGACACGTTGGCAAACGCCCGTAGCCAGTGGGACGATTTCTTCATGGTATCAATGGCGGACACCGCGTGCTCTAAACGTGCGTCTGAAGTGGGTGAATTTGACGCATGTGTCCGGGGGTATGCGTATCAGTGCCATGACTTGGTATGGCCCTGCTCCTGTCTATTCTATCGCAACTACCATTTACCATGCCAGCACCTGATTCATATTGCTTCGCGCGTCCATCATTTTGAAAACATGCCGGCTTCAAGCATTCCTAAACGCTGGGGCGTGGTGGAAATGTCGACGCGAAATGAAACGTTTAGAGATGGGTTAGGATCACGCTAGACTGGTCAGTACAAACGGAAAAATATTGGGGAGCCGTTCCCGCATGACGGCTTGACCCAGGTTGCTGACGAAAGCGAAGAAGTTGAAGCATCATACGATAATGCTGCAACACAAGCCCCGGTGGCGACTGAGCCTGCAACACAACATGCAACGGATGACGCAACATTCGATGCAACACAACCATCCTCGTGGTCTTGGAAAGAGGGCTAATAAGAACGAGTGATCTATGTGAAAATGTGACGCCGTGAACGTGCAAGCGTCGTGGTTCTCTATTTAGAAGAAACATATTGTTATGCAAAAGCCGTGTTTGAACCGGTAATGGAGCTACTTGCGACGGTCTCAAGCCCTACACTATACGTGGCATTGAAGGCATGGCTCGAAATAGTTCGCAAGGGTATGCAAGATTTGGGACCATCCGATGCCGCGACGAACCCTTATGAAAGCTCGGATGGACAGGAAATTGAGTCTTGCTCTGATATTACGCCTACAGACCTCATTGACACAATGAATGTGATTCGTGAGCTGGAGTGAAACGAGCACGATATGTTCAGTAGCGGGGTGGGCCTGCACCTTGTTACTGAGAAACGTGAAGCAATGTCCGAGGTGATAGAGGCCCCAGATGTCGGCCGCACGAACACCTCGCCCGCTAAATCGCGACCAAGCGCCAGTAACAGCGCTAGCACGGCTGCTACAGTCCAAACTATGACACAAACTTGGGGACAAAAGGCTAACTCGTACCCAACGAAAGCAGCGCTGTCGAAATCTTGTTACCAAGGGAGCAATCCAAACGAAGACAAGCGAATATCCAACCCAAACAGCGGATAAACGCGTTCAAGTCTAGGTGCTTCAGTTCCCACTGACTAAACCCCAGCATAATCAGCGGAAGAAGAACAAGCAAACTCGGCTGGAGACATTCTCAAAACCGTAGAAGCTAGCAGCAATCACGCTCCCAGACAAACATGTGCCCTCGTTGGCTCGAGTACTAGAGTGGACCCCGAATACCAACGGCAGGTATCACGTTAGCGAACTGCTCGCGAGCTACCCGGTTGTCATGGGAGATGACTTCATCGGCGGGCGTTCTGCGCGATGCCAACATGGCTACGTATGCGCTCATGACTTCGACTACAAATTTGTGATTTCGAAGCATTTAGTGACCAAATTAGGTGCCGTTTAGGAAGCGGAGAAGATGAAGCGAAGTGGATCCAACTACTTTGGCTCCGCCTTTGAACAGGAGCATCCTCATACTACAACGGACGGAATAATTGCTTTCTTTCTGGGGATCACGCCAAAGTTCACCACGTTTGTCAGCTGCATGTTTCAATGTTGCTCTTCAATGGGTAGTGGTGCTAGCAATGTTGCTTCATAGTTGTGCTGCTAACAATGGTGCTTTATCGTCCTGACCGTTTATATGTACTGTTCTCCAGTGGTGATGTTTACCGGATGAAGGCGTTCTACGAAATCCGGAAACAGTGTGGTGCCTGGATAGCAGACATGGATCGGATTCTCTCGACCAAATGGGACAACATTTTGGCAACTCCCGAGCTTTTAGACGAAGAGACCGATTCAGACGAGTTGATGCCTACCACAGGGGGTGAGAAGCATAAAGAGCTGTCGGGTGACTTTGCTAAGATCCTTGGTGATGCGTGTCTCGCCTCCATGTTTCGGATGTCAAGCGGTGAAGGTTGAATCAAGGTGGAANATGCACTGGGCGACTGCTATGCCCTGGATTCATACGCCCCAACGATGGGATGTGCGAGTCCACCAGACGAACGGATTTCGAGGTTCCACTACATTGTGCTACCGGTCCACCAGAACAATATTCATTGGGGGACCATTATTGTCCAGCTGAATTACCGGCAAGAGCCCCCCACTGTCATTCCATACTACTATGAACCATTATGCACGGAAGCATATCGAGCTACTATGGAAGATGTATACGAAGAGACTGTGTCTCAATTTCTGCGCGACTGGCATAGCCAGACAATGCCATTGACCGACCAACCGGTCGAAGCCGATGGAATCTGGCTGGATGCGCCTAAACAGCCCGACGGGACGTCGTGTGGCGTGCTTTGTATTGCCCAAGCATACGCCATGCTCAAAGATAGTTTTCGTTTGACGAAGGCTGCTATTACACAGGACGATGTTGCCATCATGCGACTTCGGATACTGTGGATGATTCTCGCGCAACCAGACGTGACGACAAGATCTAACAAGCTCGCTCGATCAGTAGCGACTATATATGTAGATTTACTTGCAACCATTATGAAGTAAGCAGGCTGACGGTATGTGATGTGTTATGAAGCAGCAATTAACCAGGCCTTCCCTCGCATTGTGTTCGTACTCTCTGCAACTGTTTGTCTAGCAGTATGTTGCAGCATTCCTCAAGCACCACATTGTATGACATCACGTAACCATCAGCCAGGGTGGATGCTCCAGCTGTGGCAGCCTGGCGTATTGTGGTCACTTCCTCCTCGGGAGCATTGTGACGGGATGTTACACAAGCACGTTGCACAGAGGAAGTGTGTGCTTCGGAGTTTATACAAACTCCCAGTGAACGANTAGAAAGTGATACGATCCCTTTTGAGAGGGTAACCATGTTACCCAAATGTAACCCCGTTACAAGCATCATGATGAGCTCTCCATGAGCGTTCAACACCTTCCGTGAGAGCGTAACCATATTTTGCAACTTATCTTCCGTGAGCTCGATTCGCTGCAGACTAGACCCCAGTAGCTCTTTGCATAGACGTGTGTGGAGAGCCTAAGAATAGCGGTGCTGGTCGGCAGCAGGTAGCGGCAGCGCTGGAGTCGCCGGGTGCTCGGAGTGGCTTGGTTCAGATGGCGTCCGTTTGATGTCCGTCCGAGTGATGTCTCTTCAGGCCGCTTGCTTCGCATCTGTCTACCACTTGCTGTGATTTTCTGCCAAGTAACTCCGTAAGTTTATCGTTTGCAGTAACAAATCGGAAATATGTTACAACTGGCTCTCTGTTTCTCCTCCCATGTTGCTTCTTGCGGTGTGCCTAAAGAATGGATTCCGGTTGCAACTGGAATTCGATTTGGACTTTCTATCACAACCGGTTTAAACGAATTAAAATCGAATTAGCCAGTTTGATTCGGATCTAACCGGTTATGCATTAATACAAGATTACTCCAATAATTTATTAAAACAACGGCAAGGTTCGCGTCCAGTTTTTTTCGAGCAGGTATCGACCAGGTATTTAGACTACCGTTTTCCATTCGGAATTTTATTTTTATTTCTTCTCGCAGACACTCATCCGGGGCCACGCGGCAGTTCTCGCGCGATTGCAGCACACCGCGACGCCGGACGGAGTCGACACTGCTATGGCTCACACCCACACGACGTCCCGTATCAAGCAGCAAATGGAGGAGGAGGCGCTCGGAGACGAACAGGCTCGCGCGGCGGCTGAAGCAGACGGTGACCAAGGGACCAGACAAGATGAAGCCGCAGCAGAGGCCTTTCGCCGTGCGAACATTCCCAATGCTCGCACTCGGTTCGAGAAAGCCGCTGCCAAGCAGCGCGCGAACGAGGAGCGCGCTCAAGAGGGAGTTATGGAGTTTGTTCCACCTGCTTTGCGTGGAGACAACGAGATTCAGCACGAGGAGAATGACGATGGTGATGGGGGCGAAAGAGATGAGGGGGGAGAGGAGAAACGTGAAGAAGACGATAGAGTGACGCTGAAGACAAGTTGAAGGCCGGAAGTGATGAGCCCTCCCCGCACCGAGGGAAGAAGCGCTCGGTCGAAGATGTGGATAAGGACGTGTTGGTTGCCGTCCCGCCTTTTCAGCAGCAACACACAACATGGGCGGAGTTTGAGCAGGGGTTGAAGCAGTACATGACGGAGACTCACCAAGTTCTCGTTGTGAAGGAGGTGATTAACGTTGCTAGACGCAACGCAACGCTGAAGAAGCAGTTCCAGTACCAAGACGTGCCCGAGGGAGAGATTCCACTGGTACCAAAGTCTATGGGACCGTACCAGCGCAAGTACATATGTACTCACGGATGCCCTGCACGCGAAATGTCGTCAGGCAAGAGCACGATGCACAACCTTCGGCGGATGGAGTGCCCCTTCCAGATGCTAGCCCAAGTGACGCAAATGGATGATAGGTCGTGGGGATTCGTGGTTAAGCGCGAAGTGTACCTGCACAACCACCAGGTATCTCCAGATATTTACCAGCACTATCCAGGTATTCGCCAGTTGTCTACCCAATCTTCGTTGGTACTGGGTGTCCAGCTATTGATGCAAGCACAAGCGGGGGCTTCGAGCATTTACGAGTACATCCTCGAGAACTCGGACCACCATGTTGCGATGAGGGACGTTCGAAATTTGGTTGCTCGCTTACGGAACTCAGGTGGGCCATTGATTGTGCTGCTGCTGTTGGTTCTTGGATAACTGGCGTAACTTATGATGACGTGTTGGAATCGATCGTGCATAGGTACCAAGCTGTCAGATGACGATGCCGTTGCCAATACGGTCGTTAACTTTAAGTTGTAGTCTCCAATGAATGTGGCGTCTGTTCATCAAAGTGCCCGTTGGGAACACTTGTGTGATATCAATCGCGACGGGGCATATGCGATCTATTGTGGAGAGTTTCCTCGAAGTCCTTCAAATGGACTGCACTCACAAGACAAACAAGTGAGTTATGTGTTGACCATGTATTGTCCTTGTATTATCCACTTAATATCCAGGTATTGACCAGTGCTGCTTGCTTAGGTACAATTACCAGCTACCCTCCATGGTTGCGATGGATCAGTTTGGTCATGGCCAGCCAGCCCAATACTTTTTGCTGGAGACAAACGCCGACTGGCACATGGCCAAGTGTCTGGACTAGTTCAAGCGCGCTAATGAGCATTGGCGCTTCGTTCGGATCGTGATCGTGGATAAGGACATGGGTGATGTGGATATCCTTCGCCAGAAGCTGCTAAAGGCTCGTGAATTGCTATGTCATTTTCACGTAATCAAATGGCTACAGGAAACAATTCGGAAGTCGATTAAATACGGGGCGTACGAGGGTGTCGTGCTGACCCAATTGAAGCACACGATCACGAAAATGACCTACGCGCGGACCGAACTAGACTATGAGACGCATCGAGCGGAGTTCAAGAGCCTGTCGTTGCGAGGAGGGAGGCAAGAACTGTGGGAGTATTTCGAAAAGAACTGGGATAATTGGAAGGACATGTGGGTGATGGCGTACCGGATTGACTTGCCTCACTTCAATAACCACACATACACTCGTGTCGAGAGCCTGTTCAGCAAAGTGAAGCAGCATGTGAAGGGGAAGCTGTCCATGCTCTCAAGCTTAGAAGCTCTCCTGGCATTTCAGAGGCGTAAAGAGGCGAAATATTACGCAAAAGTTGAGATGCCTGGAACGCTGCGGGACACCACGTACTCGGAGGAGATGAACGTCGTCCTTGGCATGACGACGCGATGGGTGGCCGCCGCAATCAAGACCCAATACGGTGTTGCCGTGGACCTCAGCATTGCGAGCACATACATTTTTGTCGTCAACGGAGAAGCGGTCACGGTCCTGCTGTACACGAGTGCATGCTGCAGAAGGAGAGTCGGGAATGCGACTGCGAGTTTGCGCAGACCATGAAGCTTCCGTGCCGTCACGCGGTGGTGTTCATGAAGAGAAGTGGCAGTCCATTTGCCATTGCATATGCTGCTATCGCATCCAGGTATGTCCATGTTTCCCCAGGTTTTAAGCAGGTATCTGTTCATGCACCCAGGGTTTACCCAGATATCAACCCCAGTGTGACCATGGTTCTTGTGCATTTTGATGTTGTGATTCTTCTAGATGGTACGGACAGAGTCGGTTGTCAACGCAAGGTCTATCGGAAGTGGCGAAGCCGTTCGTCGCTAAGACCTTTAAGCGGGACGCACCTGCAACCTCCAAATTGCACACAGAGCAGAAGGAATATCTGCGTGCGCATCAAGCGTTTGGTCGCATTAGTGGAGAGCTTGCCCAGTTCGATGATGAAGCGTTCGATACTGCTATGAATCGATTTGACAAATGGCGGCATAATCTACGGCAAGGCCAAATCACGATGGACAAGGAGGAGCACACTCAAAGCGGAGGAGCTAACGGGCGGTGGCAGCAGCGATAGAGGTGGAGGTGCCGCCGGTGGTGGTGCTGCTGGTGGTGGTAAGGTCGGAGGTGGTGCTGGTGGTGCGGCCTCAGGCAGCGATGCACCGGATATTGGTGTGGAGGGGGACAATAATGATGACTCGGATGCAGTCCCACCCACGCAGCAATCTTGCGCGCAGCCAGCACTCGCAGCACCAGTACCACCCGTGGAAACATCGAGTCTACCCGTTCAGATCAAGTTAAACGGCAGAGTTGTGCCGGTCGGGCGTCCCAGACTGAGCCGCAACGAGCAGCGTGCGAAAGCAAAGGCTGACCTGAAAGAATATAATCAGGGTATGAAACGTCGTGGCCTGCTTCGTGAAAGGGACATCTCTGAAGTGGTAGCAGCCTTGAAGGAGATTCAGCTAGGCCTACATGAGCTAGGATCATTCCTCGCGACCATCCAGGTGCTAGGAAAGGCCGTGGGTAAGCCGCTAGCGTGACGACGCGATGCAGACTATGTATCGGACACGGTTCGGTATCGCCTTCCCGAGCCAACTGTTGATCGGGCGCTGAAGCAGCTGCTCGACAAGTTATGTGGAGCGAAGGAGGAGGTTCCATCTTGATAGCGATGGAGAAAACGGCGGTAATGCCGATGCATACGTAGTGGCAATTGAAAAGATTGGTATCTACACAAGAGAGCAGCTGGAAGACATGAAGTGGCTATGGAACCTGCAGACTACGTGTCGACGCGGCGTGTCGTTGTGCACTTAGCTTAACACTGAGGTGAAGAGTCTTGATCATGGACATGTTGCTGTGAGCGTGGCGTTGAATGACTTCCTGGTTACCTGGCCATACCTGATAATACCAGGATTCGGTTTTGACGTCGCGATGTCTGACCTCTTCTGCATAAGAGGTTCAACGTGGTTGAGTGATGACGCGATGCGCGCCTTCTCCGTGTTTCTGAAGACCTACAAGAACAACGTGACGGTGATGATACCGCCGCTGAAGAAGCAACCGCTCAAGAAGCCAGCCATGAAGAAGACGCCGTTGGGGGAGAAACAACTTTTGGAAATCCGTGCCGATATTTCAACTAGACAATTCGTTTTGATGCCAATCAACTTGAGTGGCGTTCGCCGGGGCTGCTTAGTGATCGACGGCAGCTCAAAAACGTTTCAGCTATACGACAGCATGGGCTAGAAGAAAAACATGAAGCGCTTGAATGTCATCATGTTGGAGATCGTCTCCGCAATGCCAGACAAGTACAACGAGGTAAACATTGAAGGGCCTCTGCAGAAAGATGGCGATAGCTGCGGTGTACTTGCATGCCTCCACCTCTGGAAGTCCCTGTCCAGCGAGGCGCCAACGGACGTGTCCCTTCTGGTATCACCAAGCTACGCTGGAAGATGCTGCACGCAACCTTGAAGGTGAAACGCCGTGGGTAGCGGAAGGCGAAGGCAGGGTAGATGCGTTGGGAGTGTAATGGTTAATACATGGCATTTACCTGTATCCATACTTGGCCATACCTGGAGGGATCATTGATCCAGATGCAATTTTGCATGCCGACAAAGCAATCTCTTCGTCACTTCGACTTTTGCTTATGTAGCGCACACATGACTAGTATAGGTATCAAGTGTCATCGATACCTGTGTAATATTTGGAAGGTATTTTATTTCGTCGATTATGAAAACCTGCAAGAAAACTGGCCGAGAACCTGGAAGATACCTGCATCTGAGTAAACATATTCCCTATTCACCTATCTGGGAAAACTGGACGCGAGAGCCCGCCTTAAAACAAATATTGTGTTTCATAACTACATATACATTTAAAGGTAATATATCGTTGGACATTGGGTCCAAATGTTAAGCATTTATATCCAGTTAGATTCGTAGATTGTATCGCTAATTATTTAAATTTTGTGATAGGGGCTAGTGGTCCCGTCGGACGGCGTTACTACGACTTAAGAACGACACGACGACAGCTTTGCTGCAGCCCCCGAGCAACCCAAGCGCTTCTGAGTGGAGGAATTTCCATAATCCCGTACGAGTGTACTGGATTCTGTAATCCGGAGATCCGAATTGAGAGTACTGTGTACAGTATATGTTAAGCTCGTCTGCGCACTTACTGTTCCTAGATGTCTTGGTTTGTGATGCGCGCGCAGTGGCGTGTTGGCTAAGGCCGACGCCTTCCCCATGTAGGCTGGTACAGCCAGACGGAGACGACGGTCTCAAGCTCAAAATCCACTTTGAGCTGCCAGGTTTTTTTAGCTGGTTCCCACGTTAGTTCGTGGTCCTACCCATTGCACAAGATAGAACTCTAAGTTGTGAACCCATCGCTTAGCGTAGAGACGTTAAACATTATAGAGTTATTCGCTTCTTCCTCGTCTTGCTTGAGGTCTGCTAAAAGCCACGTTCCTCTCTGCACAACCGCATCCCAAATTCGAGCATCTTCAGAAGCCGGGGGTCGCACTGGTAGTGTTTTGTTGATCTTGAGCTTGTTGAGCGAGCCGTTTGCCTATCTTTTGAAGTTTCGGGTGTGTTTCTTGGGTTTGCTGGGTGGAGGCATCGTGCAAATGCTAAAATGAACGACAGGATGACAGTGTTTAGTGCATGCCCACTAATGCATCGCAGCTACAGCGCTAAACACATCAATCTGTATTGAGAAACCCGAATTTCTACATTATAGATTATAGACACGTCAATTTTAATTTAATGACTATCGAGGCATAGTAGCCAGGACACTTGATGTCCCGGTAGAGATCGAACTATTCTCTCAAAATTGCGTTTAAGACAAAATCCTTTGGAATATATCTACTTGAAGGACTTGACTTCCAGGCTATCGGGGTAGACTATCAAAGAAATCAGTTTGTTATTGCAGAAGTATACAACCAAGAAGAGGAGTTATTTGCTATTTGGAGCTGCTTAGAGAAAAAAAGTAAAACACTTGGTTCATGCATCTTGACTTCGCCATGGTCAAAGAGCGTTCTTGGCCCTCCGGCGTTTGGGTTTCGGCTTAGGACCTGGCTTCAACCCTCGTTTACCTAGCCGCTCGTCTTCGATCTGAAGCAAGGGGATCAGAAGTGGCCATCGGTCGCCAAATTTACGTCTTTCGGCCATGGTCTGAACGATGTTTGCTGGAAATACGCGATTGATGTTTTTTTGTCGTCGTACAGATCCTCGAGACGACGTCCGTCCTGAATTGCCGCAGAGATTGCGTGAATGCACGGAAAGGCTTGGTCCTGTCAATTCCCGCACGTGCATTCATTGGCAGGAAGATCCGTCAGTCTCCAAGTGTGAATATGACCCTCTCTATTCTGAGGACCAATATGTTGAACAGAGTAGGCACCATCCATCAATGGGACAAAGTGGCACATTCCCGCAGCAGTAGTCTTGTCCTTCCGTTGCCCTTGGAGAACAGGGGTCAGACTTGACTCATCTTGTTTTCCCAACCAATTGGCGGCAATTTGACGCTTCTCCGGTGTCAGATCGCTCAATTTCATGAAGTATGAGTGGAATCCACTTAGTGGCTTGGCCCTTTGGAGTTCTGTCCCCATCCAATTGTTGGCATGTTCTGGGAGATTTGAGGTTATCTCATTGAAAGTTGGCAACTCAAACCCTTCGCGAAATTGGAACTTGACCCAGTGCTTCCCATCAATGTATTCTAGATATTCCGCAGCACATGGCTTCGACACAGCGAGTTCGCCCCGGAAAAGGTTGAAATCATTTTCACAGTCGCTTCTAGCCAACTGACAGATCATACGTCTATCGTCAATAGAAAGGTTTGCGCCCTTGCAGTTGATATTGACCATGATATGGCGTAGACAAAAGCGATGACCCGATAGAGGAAATTCTTCAGCGACAGCGGCTAATAGTCCTTTCTGGCAGTCGGAAATTAAGGTAAACTTCTCCAGACCCGTTGCAGCTTTCATGCAAGTCATGAACCAGTGCCATTTCTCGTAGTTCTCAACCGGTACCAACGCTAGTGCAAAAGGGACAACGTAGTTGTTGAAGTCCTTCGTAGTGGCGACCAGATAAACCCCTTTCTTGTTCATCTCGCCCTTTAAATGAGTTCTGTCGAAGCCGATTAGGCGCTTACACATTTTTACACTATGAATGCCAATGTTCGGGACGAAAACAGCTCGGCGAAAAGTTGCACCGTCGTTTTCCCTGTCGGTTCGCCATACCGATACGGTATTTCTCTCAGCTACCAGCTCGAAATACGCTCGAAGTTTCTGATAACTCTCCACAACATCACCGCGGAGGCGATCGTCAATGTCCAACTTCCTCCGTGAAATTGCACCTCTCACCAAATCAAATCTTTGAGACTTCAAAAAATCACCAATGGCTTTTCCATCAAGCGTCTCAGTTGATCTTGCATGCATAGGCAGCAACTCATCCATCACAGATGCGGAAAGCTCTTGGATATCCTGAGTTGTATTGTGGAGCGCTGATCTCGGACGAGAAATCGAGCCTTTGACACAGGGAGTACGCGTAAAATCAACATTCTTTGCGTGATTGTGTGCAAAGTTGGCTTTCGTCAACTTCCAAACACCATTGCAACCAAATACGTTGACGAAGAACGGGCACTCCAACTCGGCCGACGGCGTATCTTTCTAAAACAACTGGACCCCTTTGAGCTTCTTGCACCGGTATTTAGCGTTTCCAGAATTCTTGGGTTTGACGCCGGTGTGATACACAAACAGTTGGAATCCACACTTGAGAGCGAATGACTTGCAGCGGGCTCGGGTCAATTTCTGAGAAGAAAAATCATCGTCTGCGATGTTTCCCTGGTGCTCACTGGCGAGCCCATATTGTGACGTAGCGCTTGGAACTTGCGCTCCGCGGCTGCTTAGTGTCTCCTTCCTGGGCAACACGTGTGCACCCTGCGTTGGAT
>LGTU01001446.1:0-17070 GCA_001314425.1 Phytophthora pluvialis | reverse complement strand
GTGGGCCATCGTGTGGCAGTTCCCGCTTGACGTGATCAAGTTCGCGGTGAACTACGTCCTGACAAAGAACACGTACGCGAGCAAGGCGTTCACGGAGCGCATCAACGCGGGCCATCCGACGATGACGCACTCTGTGGTGACGAGCACGCAGCGCTCGGTCCGCGCCAGCCGCACCGTGTAAGCAGGCTTTGACTGTGGGTCTAGTGCAGAAGCAGTGGCTTGCTGGAGCGAGTGATGTGCCGATGGAAGGCGTCGTCGCGCTGTAGTGGCCGCAGGCACACTTGCTGGTGGGTTGTTTGCCAGGCTGACTGGTGCACTGTGTGCGTGCAGTCTGTAGCGAGCTCCCACGTGCATTTGTGCATGCTGTAGAATACAGGAAGATGAAATACAAGTTCATTGATCCTAACCTCGTCTTCTAGTTGTGCTATTCATTGCTTTGGATCTTAGCGTTTTAGAAAGGTGAAAAACCAGGCGAGATGTAGTTCAACCTAACGGCCGCGAAGCAAGGCGATAATGCGAGAGGAAGGTCGCCGCGGCTTCGTGAAGGCGGCGCGGCCAAAGGAGGCGGCGGGCGGGGCCACGGCCGAGCTCAAGCTCAAGCGCGAGTCCTTCTCGGCCTGCTGCGAGCCGACAGACCAGCGGCGACGCGAGGAGGAGCTACTGGCGGCCTTCGCCGTCGCGCGCGTGCTGGCGCGGCGCAAACTGGCGCACGAGACGTTCATGGAGTATAAGAAGGCGCTGCGCCGCGCCGGGGAGAGCTACGCCATCCCTGAACCCTACTACGTGGTGGCCTTCATCAACGGCGTGGGCTGCGAGCAGCTCACGCACCTGCTGCGAGAGTCCAAGCCCGAGGATCTCGACGCCGCTGCCAAGGAGGCCATCCTGCTGCAACGCAGCGACGGGGCCGGCCCGTCCTTGCTGGCAGAGCAGAGGAAGCGGCCACGCGCAGCAGTACCAGCAGCACCGACGGTCCGGCGCGGCCACGAGCAGCCCAGGAAACGCCCGCGTCGGGACGCGGGGAGCTGCTTCGTGTGCCACCAATTTGGACACTTCGCGCGCGAGTGTCCGGAGCGCTGGGACGACCCATAATAGGAGGCGGAAGGAGACTGGGACGGCGCGGGCTGCCTTGAGGTAGGCCAAGTGAGCAGTGCTGTCATCTATTTGTGTGAATGCTTTTCTTGGAGGTGACGTTGGGCCAGACGTGAGGATGCTATTATCTGTAGGAACGAGGAGCTGGATAAGACGTCACGTCTTCAATATGAAGGGGGCCGAGGAGCTCCCGGTGCTTTAGCGGTGTGCAGCGTTCGTTCAGTGCCCTCACTTTTGAATTCGCCCCACAAGCCCCACAGCCAACCCCAGCTCTCCTTCGTCGCACCGCGACAGCTCCCGCTCAGCGTTAGCGCTGGTGCCCCACTCGTGACTTGCCTCCGGCCACAATGATTTACCCCAAGACCATCTTCCGGACTGTCATTGCGCTCTCGACGGTAGCTGCTACCACCCAAGCTACTGCGGCGAGTCCTCCTCGATCTTCGACCCAGGGGCCCAAGCGCGGCAAGGGCGGACGATACATCGATACGACTGCGGACTTCTACGGGAACACGGCAACCAACGTGCTGAATGTGGCGTCCCCGAACACCTACGTCAAGACCGCTGCAAACGCGCAGCCAGGTGTGAGCTTGCGCAAGGTCACGTCTCCGAATACCACCGGCGGCAAGTTTTCTTACGCCAGCCCGGTCAACGCGGCTGGCCAGTCTGGAACCGTCACCCTCATCGATCAATCCGAGACGCTGAATACTTACATTGTTCAGTCGCCGAGGGCTGGCAAGGGTGTCACGAGTACCAAGCTCTTCGGTACGAATGCTGCTGGCCACACTACCGGACAAGTCAAGAAGGGTCAACACGGCGCCAACAAGAAGAAGAGTGGGCAACGAGGGGGCTACAGCACGAACGGCGGCGTCAGTGTCGGGGTCGATGGTGTCCTCAGCGGCTTCGGCACCAACGGCGGTGTTAGTGTCGGAGTCGGTGGCGCTCTTAATGGCTACGGCACGAACGGCGCCAGTATTGTTCAACAAGGCGACTACTCCAAGAACAGCGGTGGGGTCCTCAACTACGGCAAGAACCAGCACGGCGACAAGAAGACTGGTCACAGCAAGAGGGGTGAGAAGAAAAACAAGAACGGTGGAGGTAGTGCGTACTCCCCGTCGACTAGAGGTAACTCCAACCCGGTGACACCATCGACGGGCGGTGTCAATGCCTACGCGCCGTCTACTCCTGCAACTCTTAATCCGAACCTCACGGGCGGCAGCAGCACCGGTAGCAATGAGGGCGTCTGGCAGGAGACGAACCCAGTTCCTGTGACCACCAACGGCAACGGTGGCAATGGTGGTGGATCCAAGGGCGACCAAGGCAGCGCCAATGGCTCGAAGGCCAGCCAAAACACCAGGGCTGACTCTGCAAGCGGCATCGCCAACCAGGGCTCAAGCAACGCCGGAAGCGGCAAGAGCGGCAGCGGCAGCAACAAGGGCGGCCGCGGCGGCAGCAAGGGTGGCAACGGCGGTAGCAAGGGCCAGAGCGGCAGCGGCTCGCTGGTGAGCAACCCGGCGCCAAGCAGCCCTACGTCGACGGGCGAAGGCAATGCAAGCGGCAATGCAAGCGGCAGCGGCAACGGCGGCAGTAAGGGTGGCAACGGCGGTAGCCAGGGCCAGAGTGGCAGCGGCTCGCTGGTGAGCAACCCGACGCCGAACAGCCCGACGGGCGATGGCAATGCAAGCGGCAGCGGCAACGGCGGCAGCAAGAGCGGCTCTGGCTCACAGACCAGCCAGCCATACACTGACCTGAACACTCCCGGCACGTCGACCGGCAGCAGCGGCAGCGGCATCGCCAACCAGGGCTCAAGCAGCGCCGGAAGCGGCAAGAGCGGCAGCGGCAGCAACAAGGGCGGCAACGGCGGCAGCAAGGGTGGCAACGGCGGCAGCCAAGGCGGTAAGGGCAGCGGTAGCCCGAACAGCGGCTCGGCAGGATCCAACACGGGAGCCTCCCAGGCCACATCGCCGGCTCCAGTGCCGAGCAGCCCGACTGGCAATGGCTCGAAGGGTGGCAGCGGTAGCAAGGGCAGCTCCAATACTGGAGCCTCGCAGGCCACGTCGCCGGCTCCAGTGCCGAGCAACCCAACTGTCAGCAGCTCGAAGGGCGGCAAGCCCAACGACGCTGGCAGTGATGGTCAGGGCAACACGGGCGGATTCCCGACGGCGATCACTTCGGCTCCGACCGCAACGCCGACCACGACGCCTGCGCCGAGCTTGACTCCGGCCCCGACAACTTCAGCCCCCACGCCCACTGTCAAGCCGTGCAACAAGAACAAGGGTAAGCAGAACGGGGCGAAGCAGAGCTCGAACAACGCCTACAAGCAGAGTGGCCGTAACTAAGTGCCTCAGTTACTGTAGCTGGTGCCACAGAAACTAAATAATAGTACGCAGCCCAGGTTTACGTCTTCGAGTCCTGCAAAAGTGACTTCAACTTCAGTCTGTAGCCATGACCTTTCTTTGCTCTGCGTTGGCGAACGCCATCCAATTCGGCATTTTTGCCTCGACGGAGACCATGACGGAATTCCTGCCCGAGGACAACCGCACGTACAAGGAGAAGGGCTACTGGGACTCGCGCTTCGACAGGTGAAGGATGCCCCTTTGCACCCGCTGCCATTGCAGCAACGGCCTGACGCTGCTGCGCTCGTTGTGATGTCCGGCCCGACAGCGAGGAGTCGTACGACTGGCTGGCCCGCTTCGAGAATGTGGCGGAGCTGCTGGCCGCGTACGTGCGTCCGTCGGACCGCATCCTGATGGTGCGTGGGCTTGCAAATGTCTGTGGAGGGAGCAGGGCGAACTGGAACTGACGAGGCGGCTGCGAATTGCAGGTCGGCTGCGGCAACTCGACGTTCAGCATCGACATGGTAAGGGGCCAGGGCCTTGGCTGGCTGCTGTGCATGCCACTACGTACTGAGTCTCACCCCTTTGCTCGTGACAGTACAGGGCAGGCTTCCACCACATCACCAACATCGACTTCTCCAAGGTCGTCATCGAGCGCATGAGCGCCAAGTACAGCGTGCGTGCCGTCAAATGCCATGGCCAGTATGTGGACTAACTAACAACCAACACCCTGCAACGCTGGGTGCAGGAGGAGATGCCGGAGATGAAGTGGCTCGAGGCGGACATGACCAAGCTGCGCGAGGTCTTCACGCCCGAGAGCTTCGACGTCGTCATCGACAAGGCCGCCATGGACGCGCTCATGTGCGACGAAGGCGACGTCTGGTCCCCCTCGGAGGCCGTGATCGAGCAGGCCGCCGCCATGTGCAGCGGCATCACGTCCGTGCTGGTGCCGCAGGGAACCTTCGTGCAGATCTCGTTCGCGCAGCCGCACTTCCGCTCGCGCTTCCTGCTTGGCGAGGGCGAGCAGGCGCCCACCAGCACAGTCTACGGCTGGGATTACTCCCGCCACAACATTGGTAAGGTCACGTGGCTTCTTTCTCCATTTGCCTCTGTTGTGCGCTAACGTGTTCTTCGCTTTTGGTTCGCAGACATCGGCCTGGGCTACTTCTTCTACGTGCTGCAGAAGACCAAGAGCAGCAGTCAATAGACGGCAATAGGAAACTACATTTGATCCCCCACGGACATTTACCGAGATAAAAACGCTGGCAAACGCCTGAAGGTTGCGCATTCGACTTGAGGTTTTATCTGGTAGAAGTACTTTGCATGCATGTAGTTGAAGTGCTTTTCATTGGCCAAATGATGTGCATCATCGATGATGCTGGTCAAAGATCCCGCCTCACTCCGCAATTCGCCGCCGACCCCGCAAGACGCCAAGGAAGCACGCGTAATGGAGCACTCGCACTCGCACGACCACGGCCACTCACACGACCACGGCCACTCACACGACCACGGCCACTCGCACTCACACGAGCACGGGCCCGAGCACGCGATCGACGGGGACGAGACGGTTCGACGCTTCACGCAGAGCCGCGGCCGGGTGCCGACGCCCGACGAGGAGAAGCAGCTGCGCGAGCATGGCCACACGCACGAGCACATGGAGCACGCCGGCGAGTTCCACGAGCGCGACGCGGCCAAGCCGGGTCGGGACTGGACGCAGCGGGCCTTCACCGTGGGCATCGGCGGGCCCGTGGGCAGCGGCAAGACGGCGCTCATGCTGGCGCTGTGCCGCGCGCTAAAGGACACGGTCAGCCTGGCCGCCGTGACCAACGACATCTTCACGCGCGAGGACGGCGAGTTCCTCGTGCGCCACGACGCGCTGCCAGAGGAGCGCATCCGCGCCATCGAGACGGGCGGCTGCCCGCACGCGGCCATCCGGGAGGACATCTCGGCCAACCTGCAGGCCTGCGAGGACCTGACGGACGAGTTCGACGCGCAGCTGCTGCTGGTGGAGTCCGGCGGAGGTGCGTGAGCTGCCGGCGATGGCCACAGTGTCTTGTAGGACAGATATACAGTGGCTGACGGTCTCTCTCTCTCTCTCTCTGTATCTGCTGCTTCCGTCGACAGACAACCTGGCCGCCAACTTCAGCCGTGAGCTGGCCGACTATATCATCTACGTCATCGACGTGGCCGGAGGCGACAAGGTGCCGCGCAAGGGCGGCCCGGGCATCACGCAGGCAGACCTGCTCGTGATCAACAAGATCGACCTGGCCCCGCACGTCGGCGCGGACCTGGATGTCATGGACCGCGACGCGAGGCTCATGCGCGGCGACGGCCCCACGGTGTTCTCGCAGATCAACAAGGGCAAGGGCGTCGAGGACATCATCGACCACGTGATTAAGGCCTGGAAGGCGGCGGTGTAGGAGCGCATTGGCAGTTTCTGGCTGTCACTTAACTGGACAATCCGAGAGCTTGTCAGCGTTGGGCGTTGAGCTTTCTGACAATTGATGCGACGTCGTTGCCGTGCTTACTTAGTACGTGTGCAGGTTCAAGGCGAATCAGGGGTTACGACGGCTTTGACTTGGTTGTGCCCGTTGCGCGCGTGCATTGGCCCGCTGCCGGAGCCAAAAGGCCGCAGTTGCTAACCGACGGTCACGTGTTGTTGAGAGCTGGGATGCTGCAGCACCGGCCTTTCTCGGAGCAGGTCGCGTTTCACTTGCCTCTCTGCATTGAAGGCACCACCAGGGCTGACGCCATGGTATCAGACGAACTGACCCCGCTGGAGGCGCACGTGGAGGCGCAGGTCAAGCACCTAACGGCGGTCGCCGGTGTCGTCCGTGAACTCCGATCGGCCGAGGAGCAGTACGGCCAGGAGTACGCAGAGCTGCCGTTCGACATGCCGGCAGAAGTCAAGGAGACAATCAAGCGGCTTCCACAACTGCAGGGGATCAGTCAAGGCTTCGGCCACTTTGTTCACAGGTGCTCGAAGATCAAGGCGGCAATTGCTGAAGATCTGACGAAAGAAGTCATCGCCCCTATCGAAGCGTTCACTGCCGACCACATCAAGAAGGCCCAGCACCTGCTGTCGGAGATGTACGAGCTCCTTCAGAAGGAAAAGGCGTTCGACTTGGTGTACGAGAACCTCCGTGAAGGCTGCAAGAATGACGAAGCGCCACGAGAGGAATCTACTGCGAGTGAGTCGACGTCTTCTCCGCTAGATGAAGGCGAGCTAGAGCTGCATCGCATGCACCGAGGCCAACTTCTCCGCAGACGAGATGCCGAGCGACTCGCGATTCAGCAGTGGATCACAGCACTGCACTTCGCTGGGCAGCGTTACGAGGCACACGTTCGCAACGTGCTACGCCGAACTTGCGTTGTGTTCGAGCGCATGATTGCTTCATTGACAGCTCTGATCAGTGAAGTGCAGAACCAACTGCAAACTCAGGATGCCAATTCAACGAGCACTCTGGCGATGGAAACGAGTGACGACAACAACTCCAGTGCAGTGTCGGAGCAGTGCTGGGAGGGGTTCCTGGCAGGATACGACTGTCACGTGGCGATCACGAGCTGGATGGGCGAGCTGTTCAAGCGACTGATCCCGGTAGAGCACAAGGCGGCGAAGTGCCTGCAGAAAGCCATCAAACTGGATCGTGCCTTGAGCAAAGCTTTCGGCGGCGTAGGGTTTAGCTCGCAACTTTCCGGGCTGATCGAATTCCATGGCCTGCTGACGGTGAATATTACAAACCCCATCATGCGCACGCTCAAGTTTACAAAAGAGCGGCAAGAGCGGATGAGGAACGAGCTGTCGCAGTCGTTGGAGGAAACGCGAACTCTCACGGCTGCAGCTCGAGCTCGCTTGGATGCAAGCATGGCAAAGGATACCGGGGCGGAAAAGGACCCAGTTCGCTGTGACAGCCTCACGTCGTCGGAAACGTCGGAGTGCAGTGTGGAAGACAACAACGAGGAAGACCAGAGCTCCAGTGCTGTTGCTCTCAAAGACAAAGTGCCAGTTGAAAGCACGCCGGAGCAGATCCAGCTAGAAACGTTGGAGAGAAAGTTATTGCTGCAGCGGCAAGAAATGGCTCGCGTGTTGGAGCAGACATCGTACTTGGCAGTCAAGACGATGGAGCTGATGGCGCAGGATTACTGGAAGCACGTGACCCAGGCTCTTGTTGCTTTGAGCGAGACCATACACCAAGAAATCCCCCAAGAAATTCAGCGAAATGCCTCCGATGACGCATCGCCGCAGCCATGGACCCACATCGCCGAGCGACTATCGATTGTGGTTTCGGATCAGCCTGCGCTCCCAGTCGAGGAGAATCAAAGCAACCAGAATCCGCGACGGTGTTCCATCCCCAAGAAAAACGCGGTGATTCGACGCCGCCGAATGACTTCCAAGACCGCCCGTGGAGTTAGTGAACCTTCAGCCGCCCAAGTTGTGCTGAGCTTCCTTCAATCCGCAGTTGGTGTGGCGTACTGGGCAGCTGGCCGGGGATTCAAGACTGCAAAATCTCGCCTGCCGCAATCATTTGAAGAACGCGCAGTTCTTGTCGTCACTGCGGTGGTGCTACTTACGCTAGCAAGCATTTGCTTCAAGTCGAGGCAGCTCCAAACTTCGTGGACTGACCTGACCGACATGCAGCATTCAAACTCAGAGGACCTCGTGCAGATCGTGAAGCTGTCGCTTGAAGTGTGTTCCAAACGAGTTGGCGCAGCAGCGACCCCAACGAGCACGTAATCCTCGAGACCATAATTTAATGATTCAAAGTGCTGGCGGCCGATCCATTAAATATTAACAAAAATGGTGTTTCCTTCCTCTTTGCTTGTCCATCGGTAATTAGACCGCACGGCTGGCACGAACCGAGCGCTGCTGGTTCGTCACCACCGAGTATGCCATCGTCGGGTGTCCAGCATTAATACGCTTCGTGAACGCCTTCCGGTTGTACGTAGTCTTCGTTAAAATGTAGTTCACCGCGAACTTGATCACGTCAAGCGGGAACTGCCACACGATGGCCCACAGCCAGGCAATCAGCGTGTAGCCGCCTCCGCAGCCGATCACAGCAATGCGGTCCGTCGGGTAGCCGCCGAAACCGATCCAGCCGATCACCGAGGCAACGATCTGGGCGAACACGAAGGCGATCAGCAGCAGGTTGCACGGCTTCTCAGCGAAGAACCAGTTGTTGCTGCCGGCCGTACGCGTCACGAAGATCAGAGCCTGCCCAGAGATCGACACCTGCAGGTACACCAGCGAACGGAGCACACCCTCCTTGCGCTGGATGCCGGGGCCGATCATCTCGTTGTCGCGCGTCCACGTCGAGTTCCAATTGCTGAAGCCCCATACGTAGTCGCAGAAGGCAACCTCGTTCGTGATGGGCACCTCGTCGTTGCCGATGAAGGTCACACCCTTGCCCAGTTGAGCAGCCGTGAACACGTCGTAGTCGCCCTCGTAAGCGGCACCGCCAACACCCAGAGTGTACTCGTACACGAACTGGTCGTACGCAACCTCGGCCGACGGCTTCACGTCGTTCGGCAGAGAGTTCAGGTGCACGTCCGCCAGGTCCTCGAACAGCTTCGAGCGCGAGTCGTACTTCTCCTGGTACTGCGTCCAGTACGCGTTGATGGCGCTCTCACGGAAAGCACCCACGTCCGACACGCTAGCGGCCTGCGGCACGCTGCCCGTCATCTCACCGCAGCCAGTCGCGTTGTTGTCCATCACGCACGTCTGGTACTGGTCCTGGAAGAAGTCGTGGCACTCGCTCTTCATGCAGCCCACGCACAGGTTCTCCACGCCGGTGCTCTCGAAACCGCTCGAGTTGTTGACCACCGCGAACAGCACGATCGTCGACAGCGACAGCCACAGACCGAACGTGATCGACGAGATGAACACCTCCTTCAGCTTCCACGAGTCCGGGTGCGGCGAAGCAACCACGTTATCCTTCGAGATCGTCAGAATCGTGCCGTCGTTCAGGATGGCCAGGATCACAACAAGAATCGGAGGGAAGTACCAGTTCCACGCCACCGTCAGGATGCCGAACGTGAACACGATACGCACCGTCATGGCGATCGAGTACATGGCGTAGTTCTTCATGCGGAGGAAAATCTCACGGCTCATGCGGATGGCCGTGATGATCACACTCAGACCGGGCGAAACGAGCACGATGTCGGCCGCAGCACGCGCGGCGTCCGTCGCATCGTCCACAGCAATACCAATGTCGGCCTGAGCCAGGGCCGGCGCGTCGTTCACGCCGTCACCCGTCATGCCCACCACCTTGTCCAGAGACTGCAGGTGCTTCACGATCTCGAACTTGTGCTCCGGGAACACCTGAGCAAAGCCGTCCGTGTCGTAGATCATCTGAGCCAGGTTCAGGCCAGGGGGCGGCGCAGTGTTGAAGAAAGAAGTGTCCAGGATGTTCGTCGGCATTCCCAGCTGACGGCACGTCTCCACGGCAATGGCCTTCTGGTCACCAGTGACCATCTTGACCGCAATGCCCAGAGCAATGGCCTTCTTCACCGTGTCGGCCGTGTCGTGGCGAGGCGGGTCGAACAGCGGCAGCAGACCGATCATCTGCCACTCGCACTCCTCCACCGGAACGTCGCCGCTGCGAGAGATACCCACACCCAGACCACGGTAGCCGCGCGAAGCGAACTCGTTGATGCGGTCCTCAACCTCCACGCGCAGCGTCTCCGCGTTCACGTCCATGTCCAGCACCACCTGCGGGGCGCCCTTCACGGCACGGAGGATCTCGCCCGTCCGGTTGTCCTTGAGCTTGGCAATCGTGCGCTTCGTCGTCGGATCGAACGGCGTGTAGTGCAGCAGCGTGTACTCCTCCCACATCGTGTCCTTGCCCGGGTACGAGTTGTGGCACACCACGTCGATGGCCTCGTTGTTCTCCGTACGAGCCGACAGAGCGCCGTACTTCAGGATGTCGTCCCCCGTGAAGTTGTTGTACGGGATCAGGTTGTCCATGTCCACGGAAAGCTGGTTCAGCGTCAGCGTGCCCGTCTTGTCCGAGCACAGCACCTCCATCGAAGCCATCTCCTCAATGCACGTCAGACGCGTCACGATGGCGTTCTCCTTGGCCAGAGCCGACGAACCGATGGCCAGCGTCACCGACAGCACCGTCGGCATGGCCACGGGGATGCCGCCCACAATCAGCACCAGGATGTTGGCCACGCCCAGGCAGCCGTCCGTCACAATGACGCACGGGTTCTGCGACGTCCGGCCGGCCATCTGCACCAGCAGCTCCACCACGCACCAGAACAGGATCGACACCATGCAGAAGTTGCCCACCGTCGTCAACACCATCTGCAGACGGCCGTGCGAGTCCGCGGACGCGATCTTCTCGGCGGCGCGGCCCAGGAACGTGTTGATGCCCGTGCTGGTCACCACGGCCTCGATCTCGCCCTGCTTCACCACCGAGCCAGAGTAACCCTCGTCGCCCTCGTTCTTCGACACCGGCAGCGACTCGCCGGTCAGCGACGACTGGTCCACCTTGATCGTGTCGCCCTCCAGGAACTTGAGGTCGGCTGGGATCACGTCGCCCAGACGCACGCGCAGCACGTCGCCGGGGACCAGCAGGTCCGCCGGCACGTTCTTAATTTCGCCGTCACGGAACACCTTCGCCTCGGGCGCCAGCTGGCCCATGAGCGCCGACACGGCGTCGCCGGCCTGCACCTCCTCGAAGAAGCCGATGCACGCGTTCAGCAGCAGCAGGAACAGGATCAGCGCAAAGTCGGCGTAGTCCAGCAGCACGATGGACAGCACGGCGGCCACCTCCATGGCCCACGACAGCGGGTTCCACATGAAGCTCAGGAACAGCGTCAGCTTGTTCACCTTCTCCTCCGGCAGCTTGTTCGGGCCGTACTCGGCCAGGCGCTTCTCGGCCTCATCGGACGTCAGCCCCTCACGGGACGTCTTGAGCTTGTCCAGCGCGGCGTTCAGCGGCACCTGCGCCCACTGGACCTGGCCCACGTCGTTCGTGTAGTTCTTGACGTCGTTAGGCGTCGCCATGGACATGTACGAGTTTCCTGCGGCACCAGCCATTTGGGGTGTGTCTGGTGCGGAGCCCGAGGCTTCGTCGACGGAAAGACTGGCTCAGGTGGTCGAAGACGCTCCGGCTGGTCTCTCGACGTGGATACGGACGGCTGCGAACTCGGAAGAAGCAAGCGTCGGTGACAGTCGGGAAATTGCAGAATGAAAGTGCCGCCCCGGCTTGAGTACCGCCCGTCCACACGACGCCAACGGCGACGGCGGCGCTGTCCGCCTTGGTGGTTGCCCTGCTGTTGCGGCCACGCTCTCTGGCGCTCATTGGCTGCAGCGGTCCGAATCGGCCAATCAGCGAGCGGATCCAACGGCCGAGGTTTTTCACGCGAACCGACTCGTTACCTCACGCTGGCTCGTCTGCGCCATACAAAGCGCAGCATGGCGCCTCTTTCGGCAAGAGAGGGATGGGCGAGGTTTTACTGCCTGCTGGTGTGCACCACACCGTATGCGACACCATCCGTATCTTTTCTATCGGAAGTGATTGGTTGTCGGGTGAGAGGGTACGGCGTACCGGGCTCCGCTCCCAGCTCCGCAGCTTGCCGCCAGCGCGATCCTGGGCTCCGCTGGCCTGGGTTCGTGCGAGATTTCTGGCCGCGGCGCCGGTGGCAACTAAGCGCTATTATAAATGGTCTGCGCGGCGCAGATCAGTTGGTGCGTGCAGGAAGGCGGGGCAGCCGGCAGCGGCCGTCTCACCAGCTATTAATATGCCGAGGCCACCGCCAATGCCGACATGTACTGCACGCCGATCGGATTGGTAGTTAAACTGGTTTCGCTCGAATGCTGCTGCTGGTTTAACAGGGCCCTCTGGTTGTTGCGCTCCGAGCAGCAGCAGGAACTAGAGCGAAAGGAGCTTGCTGGTGCCGCCCCCGCAATTTAAGCGGATCGGATCGCTGCCGTGTGCTCGCGTTGGCATGTGCTCTCGAGAGCAGCGGGGCTGATCCACACCAGCACCTGAGAAAGCCTCCCAGCCAGTTCGCATTGTTTCTCGCGGATTGCCAACGGCTCAAGCGATTACTGGTTTGAGGCGGGCGGCGCCAAGATCGCAAAAGGAGACGGACGACCCTGCTCTGCGTCGCCGATTGTGGGGATTCCGAGCGGCACCGCCGGTGCAGGCGATCTGCCAGCAGTGTGTTTCAGCGGTCGTAACCACCAGCAGCAGCAGCGCGGAGCTATTTCGCGGCTTGGCAACCTCGACTTGAAAACGTTAAACGACGAAGCGCACTGGCGGACGTCGATTTGCTGCAAGCGAGGAGCGCAAACTACATGTACATCCGGATACGACGGGCGCGCTGCTGCAGGAACCGGAATGGAGGCGCGGGGACCGGCCCTGGGCTTTGCCAAAGCGCGAGGCTCGAGTCCGACTCGAATGGAGTCGAACCGCAGGCCGTCGTCGCGTCGCCCGATCGAACATTCCACGTGCAGCGCCGGGCGACACCTCTCCGAGACGGCATACCCTTGCTACTCCAGGCGAGCGCAAAAGAGAGGTGGTCGTGACTATGTCTGTTTGCATACTGGAAAGAAGATGTTTGACAGTGGAACCCTCAGTCTCCACCTGCGAGATAGCATATAGAGCCGGGGCCCACACACCAATCGCAACGCTCCATGCGACAAAGCCGGGTCCCATGGGCTCCGAATCGGAGTCCGATCGAGTTGCCCCAGCGCCATTGGGTCGGTTCAAGCTGGCCGGGATGAAGCGAGTGCTTCCGTCCAGCGTCGCGCCGACCGGCGACTTCCCTAGTGACTTGATGCCACGAACCGCGTTAAGCTCGCGCTGATGCCAGCAATCGGTGTGCGCAGCTTGCGACACGCTGGTGAGGAATCGATCGTCCTTGCGGCGCCCACCTTCCCGGTGGTGCTGGACTGCTTGGTCTGAATACAGCAAAGTGTTGCAGTGCAGTGGCCACTTCGCCGTGACTTGCCTCTTGCCTGCCCAGCGCCAGACCTTCCTCAGGAAGTTCCTGCTCACCCACTGCACCCGCCAAACTTAGCGGCTCGCAGCGCTTTTTATAGGAGACCGCGCGGCGGCGAGCACTGCAAGCCGCAGCGTGCCGCGTCGTTGAATCGCAGCAGCAGTAGCAATGGTAGCTGCTGGCAGTGGGCTGGTGCTCACGCCGGCGCAGCGCACGCTCGTTGAGAAGAGCCGCGCCGTCAAGCAGCAGCGCGCGGCGGCGCTCGAAGCGCAGCACGAGCTCGACGCCAGGGCCCGCGCGCACGTGCAGGAGATCAAGACTCGCTGCCAGTCCCAGCACGCGCCCGCGCCCGCGCCTGCCGCGCGACGTCTCATCCTGCGCCATGTCGGCGAAGAGCTCGTGCGAGTTGCACACCGAGAGCGCCTGGTGCCGGCGAAATCGCGCTCGGCCCCGCACCCCGCCAGCAACAACCGCAAGGCGTCGGGGCCAGCTGCATCCAGCAACCTCGGGGACCAACCGCGGCAGAAACCCCACAGCGCAGACGACGGCTACGACGAGGAGCGCTTCGGCCCCGTGCGCCGTCCTCCGCGCAAGCAGCCGTCGAACCTCTGGGTGCCGGTAAGTGTCTCGCCGCGTTAGTTGCTTCATCTCAGGCTCGTGACTAATCGCACTCCCTGCGACTGGCAAAATCTGCGTCGGCGTCGCAGATCTTCGAGCGGGAGGTGGCCGAGGTGCAGCAGGCCAAGGAGGAAGCAGAGCGCACGCGGCTGAATGCTGCGGCCGAGTACCGCGGGCAGCTCACGCAGCAAGAGACCGACAAGCAGCGCAAGCGCCTGGATGAGAAAGCAACAGCAGATGCCTACGCCCGAGCCCAGGCAGCTCAGCAGGCCGCGTGGCGCGATCAGGAGAAGGCCAAGCAGAAGCAGCGCCAGGATCAAGTGGCGCTGGAGGCCCAGCGCTGGCAGCAAGACCTGCGAGCGCAGGCGGAGGCTCTGCGCGTGGCCCAGGAAACAAAGGAGCGCAACGAGCGCCGCGCGCTCGAGCGGATCCGGCTGCTGGACGAGGTGGAGAAGCGCCTCAAGGCGGAGCGCAAGGCTGTCGACATGGACGAGGTCGTCCGGGTCAAACAGGCGAATGCGCAGCAGCTGGCGCTCAAACGCCAGGCCGCGCTGCGCGAGCAGCAAGCAGACCTGGAGCTCCAACAAGCCTACGAGAAGAAGCTCGAGGTGCAGGAGGCCGCGCGCCGTGCAGAGCTGGATGCGATCCTCGTCAAGCAGAGTCAGAAGGTGAAGTTGGCGCTTCTCAACGTGAAGAGCGCCGAGGACAAGGCGCGCGAGGACGAGCAGCGCGCTCTGGCGGTGCAAGCAGCTGTGCGAGCTCGGGAGACCGAGCTGCTGGAAACGAAGGAGCGCAAGAAGCGAGAGGCTGCACGCGTACAGGTGCAGGCCTTGACACTGCAGAAGGAGGCGAAGAAGTCCCGACGACTCTCGCTGGAGCGAGAGGAGGCTGTCTACGCCAGCAAGCTCAAGGCCGAGTTCCAGACGTGGCAAGAGGAGCAGGTCGCGGCGAAGGCGAAGGTGCATCAGCGAAATCGCGAGTACCAAATGCTGGTGCGACAGCAAATGGGCGAGGACGCGGTGCGCAGAGCCGACGAGGACAAGTACGGCATGACTCTGTTGGAGGCGGAGCTCAACGCGAAGCTGCTGCAGAAGGCAGGAATCGCCTCGCCGCCGAAGGATATCCATCGCAGGTAGCCGTATTGTAAGCACTAACGCTCAGTAAAATAATAATCCAAATGGCCGCCTTCGCTAGCAACGTTATCCGATAAGTGCATCAGACACGCAAGTCCATACGCGTAAGCGCGTATCGGTATCGATGTTTCCCTGATAGCTTTATAGCAACAGATTACTCGAAGTACAAACTCTCCGCAGCGCAGTCGTCATTATGTAATCCTTAAAGGTGTTCTGCGCGTCCCTGTGCTTGGAACCTACCTGTCTTCGGCATGAGTTTGGCGCAGCTACGCATCTCGTCCGAGAAGGTCGAGCCTCATGTTGCTGTTGCTCAACATTGGATGTTGAAGTGGAGACGCGTTTTTCTTGGACATACCGTTTTACTTGTATCTTATTCGCTTTGAATGGGGAAAAACACTAGATTCCTCCATAATTAGATCGTAATGCGCGCGTTCGTGACGGTGGGGACGACCAAGTTCGACGCGCTGATCGCGGCGCTGGACACGGACGCGTGTCTGTCTGCGCTGGTGGCGCGCGGCTTCACGTCTCTGCGGATGCAGATCGGCCACGGCGAGCACCTGCCGCGCGCGACGTTCCCGGGGCTGGAGCTGAGCTTCTACCGCCACGACCCGCAGTACAAGAGCGACGTGGCCCGGGCCGACCTGGTCATCAGCCACGCCGGCGCCGGCTCCGTCATGGACGGCCTGGCGCTCCAGAAGAAGATCGTGGTCGTGGTCAACACGGCGCTCATGGACAACCACCAGGCGGAGCTGGCCGAGGCCATGGCGGGGCACAAGTTCTGCCTGCAGACGTCCGTGCAGGGGCTGCAGGCCGTGCTCGAGGCCGGCAACTGGGCCGACCTGCAGCCGTACCCGCAGCCGGACGAACAGGCCTTCCCGGACCTGGTCGACACCGTGATGGGGGTGGCCGAAGCCTCGAAGGAGCAGTAGATGGGACGGGACCCAACTCGTAGATTGGACTTTAAAAAGCGTTGCTAACGTGCTGCTGTTTAACCAAGTTGAGGTTGCTCCACGTGTCTGCTGCGTTTTTAGTTGCAGGCGTCAAGTGTCCACGGCGTCAACGACATCGAGAAGGGCCCCTACGACAGCCGCACCGACGGCCGCTGCAGACAGCTCTGCAGGACTCGGCTCGGGCAGTTGGACAAGCTCGATGAAGTCGGCGTCGCGGACGGCGTCGTCGATCGACTCGGGTAGCACGTCTCCTGCTTTATGATAAGGTGAGCGCTGCAGAGCGGCGATATCAGGACTGGGTGGCGTCACGCTGCCCTGGGCTGTGTCGGCCGCCTTTACACTTGACGCCAGACCGCGGATCTCTTCGTGTGCTTCCTCGGTCGCTGGGTTGATCGCTGCAGCGATGTTCCAATCGTCTGAGCCTTCAAGTTCAAGCTCGACGGTGTCGATAAGACCAAGCAGCGTGCCGATGACGGCGCTTGTTACTGCGGCAGCAGATACCACCTGCTGGGGAGTAGCTTTCACTTCGACTGCGTTCACAATCTCCTGTGCAGTCGCTGCAACTTCGGCTTCCAGCTCCGAATCGTCGGGATCTTCGGGTGAGACCACCTCCGCTGGCACGACTACATCGCTCGCGTCTTCCTTCGACGTCTTGACAGCAGCAGTATTCAGCAGTGTGCTCGCCTGACTAACAACCTGCCCACCAAATTCTTCTTCACCAGAGTCCAACATAGCTGCATCCGCCACCCCCACCGCCTCCTCGGTCGTCACAGTCGCCGGCGCTGCTTCCGCCGGTGTCTCCGGTGCAGCTTGCGATGCGACCTGAAGCGCCTGCTCCACCGCCTCCTGCACTTCTGGCTTAACGGCCTGCTGCTCTTCCACATCTGTGGCTTCGGGTTGCATCATCTCCTCCGCTGCCTCGGCCACATCCTGCTCAGTACCAGCACGTACAGCACACTCCACCGCGCGCACCAAGTCTGCTGCGGCCGCTGCCAC
>LGTU01001440.1:0-14593 GCA_001314425.1 Phytophthora pluvialis | reverse complement strand
GCGCGGCCCAGGGTTTGCAGCATCTACACAATCATGGCATTGTCCACAATGATCTTAAAGGGAATAATGTGCTGGTTTGCGACAATGATTTGGTCAAGCTGGCTGATTTCGGGTTAAGTGTCTTTGTTGGACGCGTGGGTTACGATAATAACGCAAGCGGTACTGGCGCCTTACGATGAAAAGCACCTGAATGTTTTGACACGCCCAGACCATCATTCGCGTCTGACATTTTTTCGTTTGGGATGTGCGTTGTGGAGGTTGTTACTGGTGACTTCCCCTGGGGAAAGTCAATTCCAGACCAAGTTGTGAAGAAATGGGTCAACGCAAAGCAGCTTCCTTCACCAACTGACCACTTTAGCACGGATGAATGGGAGTTGGTGCTTCGCATGTGCGAATACGACCCCGAGAAGAGAATCAGTATTGGTGCAGTCGTTTGTCTTCTGTATCAGTTTTACTCCGGGCCGGATACATTTACGGTGCCTGTGGATTCTGTTCTTGAGTCTGAACGAGCTGATGAAATCATGTTTTCAATTTTGGAGGCCCTTCGGAACCGAGATGGCACGTACGAAAGACCGATGGTGCTTCCAAAGTGGTTCATTCCCGGTTATCAAGTGAGTTATAGAGATACTTCAGGTAGTTTTGGTCGTGGCACCATTTCCACACGAAATTGGTTGGGCATCAACTCTGTAGTAAAACTACAAATACCCTGGGAAGATAAGGCATACCATTTTTGTCGACCAGTGAAGATATGGTTTGCTTTAAACCATGCAAATGTAATTCAGCTTTACGGCGCATGCTTTGTGAAACGCCAGTTTTTCGTCTGCGAGTGGGCAACGATGGGAGATCTTGCGGAATATCTGAAAGGAAAGGGTCGTGATTCGAAATGGCAGTGTTCACGGGATGCAGCTCGAGGTCTGCAGTATATGCATTCGCGTGGCATTATTCACGGCGAACTTATGGGCAACTCTCTTTTCGTCTGTAAGAATGGCGTGACCAAGATTGGGAACGTTGATTTGAGTGTTTTTGCTGAGCCGAAAGGACCACACAACGAAGCTAAGATTAATGCTGCTATGCATGTACGGTGGAAGGCACCAGAGGTTCTACAAGGCGAAACGCCAACATTTGCGGCGGATATCTACTCGTTAGGTATGTGCGTTATTGAACTTATTACCGAGGAGTACCCTTGGGGGGCGACGCTACCCGATCAAGCAATACGTTATCATGTAGTGAATGAGCAACGATTACCACGGCGACCCATGATGCTGAGCGATCTTGAGTGGGACCTCGTAAAACGCATGTGCCGCTTTGATCCCAAGAGCAGAATTGGCATCGACGCAGTTGTGTGCTACACGGAGCATTTTAGCACAATGGAACAGCAAGATAAGAAGAACTCACGAAGCAAACATCCGAGCTCAGAGACCTTCTCAACTCGGCCATTCTCGAACTCGCCGTCGAACACTCAGCCAGCACAACTTGCCATGAACAGCGCCATGAGTGTGCTCCAAGGCCTCAGAATGATCTACGAGTTGCGAAAATCCATTCGCCATCAACGCCGCGCCAATCGACAAACGTATCTACAACTGATGGAGATTTACGTCGAGCTGCAACTGCTGGAGAGCAACGGACGCCCCCATGACAACGCCACACTCCGCCGCCATGGCACCGTCGAGAAGTTCACGCTTGCAGTGCACAACTTCTCGAGATATCTGCAAAAGTACCATGACTTGAACCGAGTCGTCCGGGTTTTCAAGCGCGGCGAGATGGAAGATCAACGCCAACGCATCGTCGCTGAGATCGACCAACTCATCAGGATGCTCAGCCTTGCCGCTTCTGTGACGGTGATGAACGGAAAGGCGTAGGTTGCCAAGTTTGTTCAGTTGCAGCTGAGCCTAGCGTACTAGGTGGACATCGGAACGGAGGCGGACCCGAGGGATCCTCCACCGGCACCAGCTCAGGGGCTCAGGAAGAACGAGTCCAAGTTGAGCAAACGACTTCGAAACTATCAGGAAGCTATTAACTAGGGTTAAATAGACTACCTTCACAGCAGCGTAGGTTGTCAAGTTTCTCTCCAAACCGGAAGACGTGCACGTAGGTGTCATGCTCACGCTAGAACAATCGTGCGGTTTTGCTGCAGCTAGTGGAGAAGCGAATGAACGACGAGGCCGAGAAGGAGCTGGTCGCTCAGATACCAGTGCGTAAGCGGAGTTCTGCTCCTCCTTTGGAAAACTACTCGGTGCCTCTGCTCATGTAGGCGCTTACCTCGCTCGCATCAAGAAAAAGAACACACTGAGCAAGATACAGCTACCGAGAAGGAACGAGCGTTGCTGACTCAGATTCGGAAGTGTATTACGAGCAACAGTCGAGTGCAAGTGTACCAAGCCGACGGGATCGGACTGTTTGCACGCTTGAATCGAGAGGGGAGCAGCTTCTTCAATGAGCTGTACGCGCTTCACTGTCTCAGTTGGTTTGCGTCCATCTACTCCAAGAGGACCAACTCGTGGTGAAGGAGACCGACTGCGCAACGCTGGAGTCAATACCCCAGCGTTGCTCTACTGATGAACGGTACTGCCAACCAAAAGCTGTGGTCGGCAGAGTTATTGGGAACTCTGGCCAGTAATAGCGACGACAACTGCGTGGCGATTGCTCGAGAAGGAGCTATCCAGCCGCTAGTGGGGCTTATGAGATCCGGAAGCGGCAGGAGGCGACTTACGCTCTCGGAAACCCGGCCGATGACAATGATGAGAACCGTGCTACCATTTCACGTGAAGGCGCCATTCCTCCGATGGTGGCGTTCGTGAAAGCCGTGACGGACGCTCAAAACCAGTGGGTGGTGTACGCTCTGGGGGCGCTTACGTTGAATAACGAGTCAAACCACGTTGCGATCGCTCAAGAAGGAGCCACCCCACCGCTTGTTTCACTCCTCCGATCGGGGACAAGCACTCAGAAGCAATGGGCCGCCTACACTCTCGGCAAACTCGCGTACAACGACGACAATCGAGGCTAAATCGCGCTGAAAGGCGCCATCGCCCCGCTGGTGACACTTTTGCAGCTCGGAACGGACGCTCAGAAGCGGTGGAGGACCTTCGCTCTGGGGAAGTTGGACTGCGATAACATCGCGATCTCTGAAGCGATGGAGCTTGGCGATGCCATCTTGCCGTTCATGGATCTCGTTCGAGCAGGATCCGACGCTCAGAAGCAGGAAGCTGTCTACACGCTGGACACTGTCATGACGGCAACCGCGACGAAATCGGTTGAGAAGGGGCGATTGCACCCTTGTTGCAGCTCCTGAGAACGGGGAGCGACGGCCAGAAGCAGTGGGCGGCCTACGCACTTGCCTGCATCGCCCAGAACAATGATGCAAACCGCGTTGCAATTGTCGGTGAAGGAGGTCAAACTCCTCTCGTAGCGCTTGTGGTATCGGGGACTGAAGAGCAGAAGACGCAAGCTGTACGAGCACTTGGAAACTTGGCCAGTGCCCATAATTAAAGCAGCAGCATCGTGGTTCCCAACTGAGGAAGGCATCACCCCTCTGATGGAACTCCTGCGTACTGGAAACAACTCTCAGAAAGCGACTGCAGCGGTTGCTCTCCAAAACGTAACAAAAACTGTGAAACGATTGAGCTATCCCGCTTCTGGGAGGACTAGTGAAAACTGGCACAGATAAACAGAAGCAGTCTGCGCTGATGGCACTGGAATACTTCCGTCAGAATTTATCGGCCGAGGGTCAAGTGGGGACCTTGGTAGACCAGAATGATTCTTAGACGGAATTTGTCGGACAGCCGGCAGACATAGCAAATCATGATCATTTTAAGGAGACTCACGGTACTGGGGTGCGGTAGTATGATTCAGTAGGGCTTGTGAGTACGTTGCTGGATCGAACGGTAGCTATTTTTCATGAGCTGACTGAGACTTGGGTTGGGTTGGACAAGATATATCTAGACGTGTGGCGCTTAACTATGTAGTTTTGCGCTTCTTCCGCAGCAATTTACCTACGATGGCTCAGCTCAACTGGACACAACGTCGTTTCTGCGAGTGTGGAGTTATTTGGTCCACTGCAACGCTGTCAGCACAGTCGAGATAGACTTGTGTTGCTTCTTCAATCGTCGACTCGTGATTCAGTAAGTTTTTGGAGGTAGCACAGTTCTAAATATGTGTCATCAGATACCGAAGCTCGCTCAGTCGCTTTTGCAGCTTACGACTAGGCATATCGCGACCTTCAAGCAGGCGAAACGGGGGCATCTTCTTGGCTTTATTACCGCACCTCCCCAGTATCCAAATATGGCGAACAGAGCAGTCAGGAATTTCGAAGTCTTTGGCCACACGACGAAACTTTCCACCCCAAAAATGCGCGAGANAATTTCGAAGTCTTCGGCCACACGACGAAACTTTCCACCCCAAAAATGCGCGAGAGTGCGCTCGAAATCTTGTTCGATTGATTTTGTAGTATGCGCTGGAGGTGCTGCCAGCTTCTGCACGAGATCGCCAACACCGCAATCTTTAAGACACGCCGCGATGGCTACATTGAGGCCATCGTATGTGACTGTGCCCGCACCTATTGCTCGCTTTTCCAGTTCAGCAATAATATCTTTCACTGTTTCCACTCTCGTTGCCTCGATTTTGGAGAGAGTATCGCCTAGATTCTCTTTCACCCACTTCATCTCACACAAAACCGACACGTGTGGCGGTACACCAGTTGGACGAATACGAGCGTCGGAGCTTCCATCCCCTGACCGCACTCGCTCTACCAGAGACAACAGCAGTTCAGCGTCTTGAAATAATGGCGTCTCAAAAGCGGGATGCTTGGGCGATAGAGATCGTCTCAAATATGAGTGGTGATAGGTTAGAGAAGCTAAGCAGTGCTCTGCAATGAACTTCAATCTTTCAGATAGACCAGGAAACATCAAACGAACTCCACGCTGGACAATCTCATCACTCTCGTTGAAGTGAGGAGGTAACATGGAAAATTTGTAGCTCTCCGTGGGCAACCCAGCCANAAATGAATCGCCGTCGATGATGGACACGCTGTCGAACCCGAAGAGCAATAGGTAGCTGACCCTTTCCTCATAGAGTGCGTTCCAAGGTCACTAGGGTTGAGCCCTTGCCGCTTTAATTCGGCGGCCACATCATCTTCAGCTAATAAACGTTGGAAACACTTCCGAAAACGTTCATACTGATTGTTACCAGGGAATAGGAGGTCACTTGCATCAAACGCTGTAGACGCCCAGTACAGACCCAGCGCAACAATGGGACAAATAGAAAGCTGCAGAGGATTAGCATAAATATGCCGTGGGTCCCGAGGTCGATCGCCTCCTTGATCGTTTTTCATGTGGGCAGAGTAGATCTGAAGTGAATCTCCTCTCCACTCCATGTGTGAGTGCCGGATTCCAAAAGCATTGGAGGAACGACACATAAGATTCCACGCAATCGCCATGTACGCGTGAGAAAATGCCATCTCCTTGCCAGGAAGAGAGAGCATTTTATCGCACAGAAAGTTGTACAAATCAAACATCAGCGGGTCTTTGCGGTCTTGATCTCGCTAACTCCATTCGACGCATCCTTGGCTAACTTGTGCTTTAGTCCCTTGAAGTAAGTGGTCAGCTCTGACTCCAACGTTTTGCTCATTGTGCAGCCAAAATCCCGAAACAGGTTGAACAGGCCTGCTCTGTGCGTGTTGAGAGGAGAATAGTTCAGTGCTCCACCATCATTTCGTTTCAGTGTGACGAGCCAGGTGACGAAGGCCTCTGCGTCCAAAGTCTCGAAGACAAGAGGGACGATGCGGGGGTCCTGGTTGATGGCCCCCTTAACGCGCGTTCATAGCTGTTGGGGGGCGTCAGAAGCAACGTCACCGAGACGCTCAGCAAACTGCGGTGTGACGAGGAGTGGGTTATTCTTGATGACCCAGGCCAGAAAGCGGCAGTACGAGTTTTGGTAGGTGGTGCGAGAGCGAGCTGAGACTGTGTTCTCGCGAACAAGGCGAACCTGGTCTTTTAAGCGGCCCCAGTCGTAGTCTTCCATACCGGTTGTCGTTGTGCCTGCCGTCTTCTGTGCGAATCGCGATTTGCGAACGTCGCCACACGATCTACACGGGGGAAAAAAACATGTTTTCCAGAAAATATCGGACGCTGTGTCTGACTCTAAACCCGATAATGGGTTCACTGTCGGACAGATTTTGGGGAATGAGCAATGCGTCACCAGTTCTTGCCCGGATTCCAGCATCTTTATGCGGTAGTTGTCGTATCCTACCTGCTCAATTATCTGCGCTGATCCCCTCCATCTGTGACCGAACTTCGTGATCTTCGGCCCACGCGCTGGTCAAAGCACCCACACTAGTTGTCCCTGCTGGAAGTCACGCCTGCTGCGCACGTTGCGCTGGTTGTAGTACATAGCTTGCCGCGCTTGCTCCTTTTGTAGTACCAACGCCGCCAACTCTTTAGCCGTCTTTAGGTCCTGCAACAGCACTTCGTGGTACGCGTGCAACGTGCGATGCGGGTAGCCGATTCTTCCGGAGCAGCTCTGCGGGCGTCCGCAGCTTGCGTCCCATCGTCAGTTCATTGGGCTGAAACCCGTGCGTCGCATGCCTCGCTGAGTTGTATGCATACAACGCGCACGGTAAGAATTCATCCCAGTCGTCTTGGCTCTCATCCACGTATAGGCTAACAATATCCTTCCATGTCCGATGAAACCGTTCCACCAGTCCTAGCAAATTTGGTCGGTACGGTACTGGTGTAGACTGCTTCACCTGCAGCAGGTCCAGCAACTCGCCCGTGACTTTGCTGCTAAACTCCATGGTGCCGTCCACCATTATTTCCCTCATAGGCCCGTACACGAGCACCACCTTCTCCGCTCATGCCCCAAATACTCCATCCGCGTCGCCGCAAACGAGCACTTAGACGCCTTTAGACTCAATCCGGCCTCCGCTAACCGCTCCAGTACCACCGCTAGCTCCACTACATGTCGTGAGATTGATCCCCTCGAAAAGATCACCACATCATCCAGGTAGACGAGGCAGCAGATCCAGGTAAGGCCTCTCAGCACGTAGTCCATCAGGCGCTGGAAGTGCTTGGCGCGTTGTACAGACCAAACGGCATCCTTTTGAACTGAAACAGCCCTCTACGCGTAGTAAAGCTATCTTTGCCTTGTCTTCATCAGCTACGCCTAGCTGCCAATAGCCCGCATGTAGGTCGAGACTCGTGAATCTCCGCGACCCGTACAGCGCCTCCAGCGTCTCATCCACACGAGGCAAAGGGTACCCATCCTTTATTGTCACGGCATTGAGGACCCGGTAGTCGATGCAGAAACGCACACTGCCGTCCTTCTTGCGCACCAGGATCACTGGGAATCCCCATGCACCTACGCCTTCCTCGATGACGTCGTTTTTCAGCATCTCATCCACCTCCTTGTCAATGGTAGCGTTCTCCATGACAGCGTGTCGCCGTCTTCGTAACATGATAGGTGCTGAGTCTCCAGTATTGATGTGGTATTGCACGCTCACTTGCGCCAACGGCGGACACCCTTCCTTCTTCTCTACGATCCATGCGTACTGCCGTAGCAGGGCAATACACATATCACGGTCCTTCGGCTCCATGTCGCCGATCGCCAAGCTGTCCTCGTTGATCAGCGGCCTTGCGTCGTCCTTCTTCAGTGTAGCCACCCACTTCGCAACCCGTGTTCGTTCTAGCTCCCCGTTCATCGCTAATATCTTCATCGTGTCCTCCGTGGGCACCCACGTCCCCAAAGCTGCCCGTGCCGGCAACTTCTCACGCTGCCCCTCGACATTCAAGACCGCTACCCGCACCATTCCATCGCGCACCGTGCCCAGCTTGGGAGCCATCATGAGGTGCCGCTTGCATCCCGGCTTCGGCGCAAAGATGCCCGTGATGCCATCTGCAGCGTCCATGGCCACTCTCACGATGTTCCGCGTGTTCGTCGTCAGCTTCACAGTCTTCGCTAGTCGAACAGTAGCTCGTCGCTGTTCACCCGATCCGCGTAGTGACGTGGCGCCATGACACGTGAATGGAATGATCACCTTCTGCCCGGACGAGAGCAGCATACCAGGAAGATGAGACGCAAGTACGGGCGGCGCGACAACACTTGGCAGATCCAGCAACGGCTGGCCAAACGAGTGCAACAGCCCGGCGAGCGACTGAGCGACTTTGCCGACAGCCTAACAGACATCGGATTCGGCAAGAGGGTGTTAGCAGAGTCGTACGTGGAAGCGTTCCTGAACGGCATCAACAATGAAGTCACGGCGACGCAAGTACGTACCGCGGAGCCACAGACACTCGAGGAGGCCGTGCAGTTTGCCGTGGACAAGTGCAGCGAATACGGTGAAGGCCGCAAAGTCACGGACTGGCGAATAGCCAAGCGGCGATATAGGGAAGACCGAGAACTGGGCGAGGACGAAGATTCAGCAACAGGACAAAATAAGAAGGCGAAGGCTGCCCCAGCCGAACAGATCAATTGAAGCAAACTGGGCCTAGGGTTCGGAGGAGGCGTTGACTCCCCGCCCAGTTTCGACACGTCTGGCAAGGCTGTCAGTGGATTGGCCAGGGCTTCGGTCAAAGACCCCTTTCCATGGCAGCACTTCAGGCTTTGATGATTGCCGCCAAGATGGGAGAGGCGGGCAAACCAGCGGCCAGCAGACAACGGACGGTGAAGGCACCGAAGGCGGAAGAAGCTACGGTGGCGGCGGCGATCGGCACGAATCACTCGTCAGACGACCAGCACGCGCACTACGACAGCCACCCGGAGGCTGAGGTAAGGGCGTTCTACGCAGGCTGGGAAAGAGGCGGCGGTGACAGCTACAACGCGCGCCGCAGCGACGGCAATTACAGCGGCGGTCGTGGTGGCGGAGGCTTCGGCGGCGATGGCAACTACGGCGGCGGTCGAGGTCGTTTTGGAGGCAGCGGCAACTTCGGTGGTGGCCGTGACGGAAGAGGTTATGGTGGCGACGGAAACTACAATGGCGGTCGAGGCGCTGGAGGTTACGGCGGCGGACGCGGCTACAGCGGTGGTCGAGGAGGCGGACGCGGATTCGCGAACAGCAACACAGCGCTGGGCAAGTACGGGCCGCCAGCTGACAGCAGGCCCATCGCTCAGCGGAAGGCCGAGTATTCGTGCAGTTACTGCGGCCAGTACGGACACTGGTGGCGTGAATGTGCGATGAGGATTGAAGACCTGGCGAAGACCGAGGCCAAGGAAACGAGCCAGCAGACTGCAAGTGGTGGCACGGGTCGAACGGTGACAGCACCAGCAGCGACGTCGGGAAACGCCTCGCGGCAGTAGACGAGGGTACTCTACTGTCGGGCAACGAAGGCTACCCCAGCAAGGATACGCGCCGAGGCGAGGAGGAACCGCGGCAGGTCAAGACTACGGACAAGAAGCAGCAAGAGGCCAGCGACAAGGACAGCAGGCCGTTGCCACTGGACCAAAGAGCCGGTAGTCCTGACAAGGGGAAGAGCGGCGGCGTTGGACATGTACGCGCCGGCAGCGACGGAGAAGGAGAAGTCCAGGGGAAGAGCGGCGGCGTTGGACAGTGTGCTGACGGTGCCATACGACCAAGGCGGTCGCGCCGTGAACATGGCGGCGGCCGAGGACATGACAGCGGCGACGGAGAAGTTGGAGGTGGTGCAGAAGGCAGCGCAGTTCATTGACGCGCAGATGGCGGCGCTTCTGGGCGGAGAAGCTGTTGACGAGACGGCTGGACGAAATGCCGAGTCAGTGGCAACCACCACGACGGAAACGGACGCGGCCAAGGCGAACACCAGCGGCCACAAGCTGCGTGTGGGCTTGATTCGACCGACACTGCTGCTTTGCGGTGGCAAGACGGGGCGTTGCTGGCCCGGTACTCACGGAAACGGCAGCTTGCCCCCCCCCCTCCCCCCCCGTGAACTGCGCGCTCGATGCTTCGGAGCCTTGGAGCTCGCATCGATCCTTCAGCAACCGGTTCGTGGTTGCCTGGTCTGTGAAGTCACTGAGCAAACCGAGGTGGCACCACCCGTGAACTGCCAGTTGGGCAACTGGAGCGACTACGATCCTTGCAACGATGCGGCCGGCGTCAATACCCGGTCTTGCGCGATTTCTGTGGCCCCGTTGTACGGTGGTCTCGCGTGGCCTGAGCTGGTGCAGAACGCAAGGTGACCCCGTGAACTGCGTGGTTAGTGGTTGGAGCACCTACCGATCGTGTGATACGAGCACAGGACTGAAGACGCGTCGCCGCGACATTCTTCAGAAGGACAAGTACGGCGGTTCTTGCAGCCCGGAGACGACGAACACTGAGCCGTGCGACGCAGTGGACTGTGTGATGAACGACTTTGGGCCGTGGTCAGCCTGTGACGCCATCACTGGCAGCAAGACGAGATCACGTACAGTGCGCGTGTCGTCCGTGTACGGAGGGAGCACGCACCCCGCCTCAAGTGGCGTCGCCACGGATTACACCATTGTCATCTGGGCCAACTACACCATCTCAGGTCACGATGGGAACGTTGGTGTATACTTTGGTGACGCGACGCTGGTGCTGCCAGCGTAGAAGGTAGACGAGGAGACGGTCAAATAGGTGACGTGCATCGCGAGCATCATCGTCCTCGCGCTCAACCTCATGGGTCTATTCTAGATTCAGCTCATGGGCCGTGCTGACGATGTCAAGGCGAATGGGCACAACCTGTGCGTGAACTTCATCGCGCAACGCCGACAAAATGATAGCGCAGGTACACGCTAAACCCTTATGTTGTAATTGGCCAAGTTGGCAATGAACTAAACTAGCTAACAATTATGCTTCACGATCTGCTTTAGACTTCTGCTGACCTCGGCGATCTTTCAAGAACCGATGCTGGGCTTTATATATCGCTGATGTCCGCTTCAAGTCGCCGTCAATTGAATAGACTTGCTTGGGCAAGTAAAAGAGGTGGTATTTCTGCCAGCACGTTCAAGTTTCTTGCTGACAGATGCGTTTTTGTGGGGTCGACGGGATATGAGCGCTTACACAACGCAACTCCATGCGTTTCGCAGTAGTCTGTCTTTTGAGTAGCATTTCTGCATTCAAATTTGCACACTGTGCATTTGCGCTTTGACCGGCTTCCCCCCTGCAGCACCAGCCACGATTCTTTTATCACGCACATCTGCGGCGGATTCGCAGGCGTCACAGACGCAGTCGACGCTTGAGCTGACGTTGGTGACACTGCTGCACTAGTAATGTACACCATACCACAGTCCCTATCGATACACTTGTTCCAGTCCCCATTGAATAACTCTCGTACGAGATACTCCACAAATGATCGATGTCTATCACGGGGTCTGGATCTCGATTGATCATTGCAATCTCGCGAAGAACGATCATCACTGCTATCACGAGCTAATCCGTCGCAAATATAGGCATTGCACCTGGCGATGTCGATCATGGCCATGGCGAGTTTCTTGTGCCACTTCTGAAAAGAGTGACCATCGGCTAATGAAAATCAACCACGCAGTTGATCATGCCGGTCGACGCCTTGCATAGCAGCGTTGTATTCACCAACACAAATAGGGGCGGTGAAAGCGACTTGTTCATCTTTAATTTTACGGTAGACCGTAGATGAACCAGAAGCATCGGCATTGGAGACAACATTTACTATTGCCCCATCAACCCAACTAGCCGCTACAATGTGCTTTGCTAAGCAAACAAACACCTTGCTTCATGTAGCCACGAGATTTGTCATCTTTCTTCCGGATCATCGTGAAAGGAGGAAAATGCTTGCTTGATGAGCGCACGGTGCCGTGTCCATAGAGACCGATCGACCTTAGACTCTCCAAGAGCAAACACGAGGTGCAAAAATTGTTTGTGTTTACGATGCGACTAGAACCTTTCAAAGACGCCGTGACTTCCATGACATGAGAGCGAATTTCAAACGATTTCGCAGTGAGATCAGCATGCTGCAAAATTTCTGGGCTTGGAACTACACCATCCATCCGATCGGCAAGATCGCTGGAGCAGTGTAACTTGAAACTCACCACGTACCAGGACGTTGAACAGCAGCAAGCGTATAACTTGAAATGATACTTTCCTGTAGGCTTTTGCGGGTTGAATACTATAATATGCCGAGCATATCGGGATCGACACGCTATGCTAGCCTCACCAACTGCCACATTGCGCCCAACGTCAACATGGCGCAAGCATCGCGATTTGAGGATGCTGATAAGAGGTCGTATTCTAGCGGCTGGATCTCGTTGTATATCGGCGGTGGTAACGGCCGAGCGAAAACTCAACTTACTGCGGATGTAGATGAATCGACGCCATGTCATAATCGACTCGAAGCCAGTAACACGAGCACCAGGAAAAATGGTTGCCTCATTTTCATCAACCCAATACTTTCTCATCTCACCTTTGTCAACCAACGTCATGTACCACAGCATGCTCAATAACTACATCAGTTCATCTAATGTTACTGGCCTCGCCGATGGGCTACCAGTGGCATCTGCGTATGCGTTCGTACAAACTACCACTTGACTCCAAAATGACAAAGGAATAAAGGCGAAAAAGGCTGGCGTTGCTGAGTGACCGAATAGTTGTTGGTTTTCCTGGCGTAGTTTTGTAGTCGACGACCCATCAGGGCGCGTGAATATACCTGGAGGCTGCCCAACCGATGCGGTAGTGAAAACGTCATCGATTCGATTTGTTCAACCTCGGCTGGACTCAAAGCAATTCGCAACTCTTTTCGACCACGAAACGCAGACCATTCACGATAGTTTTGCTCATCCATCTCCTCAAATTCGTCGGTGAGTGCAGGGATATTTGATAGCTTAGGAATCATGTTGCACAGCGCCGTCCAGGACTCTCCGAACTGTAATTCACCTTGGTGTGCTTTTGCGTACTGCCGAATTCCACGAACTAGATCGTCTTCTGAAACACTATGGGCATGGTTCTTGCTTTGAAAGCTAGTACAAGTCCATTGCACCTCAAACGTGGCCAAAGGCACGCCGATATTGACGGTGTTTTTTTCGATCGTTACACTGTACCGGGTCATAACACCTGTCAGGTACGTCGATCCAACACCCGGGTACAAACGAAGTGACATCCACTTCTCATCAGCTGGTGCAAGCGCCACACTAGCGCCAACAAACTTTTCAGCTGATACGTATGCTCTACGGATCAGATCTTCTTTCATTGCAGCAGCCTCGTTCTTCTTTGTATTACGATTGTGGAGAGGGGCCTTGCCCTTTTGCTTTGACTTGGCTGCTTGTTTTCCACTTTGGGTTGAGCGAGGGGCTGGTTGTTTCGGCTGGAAATTGGTGCGTCGTGTCTGTTTAGCTTTTGCTGCCACCGTCGGCCTCGGTTTCCGCTGAGCCAACGCAGAGACCACAGATGATCCGAACTGAGAGACACCTTCTTGGGTATCTGCTGCCTGATTCAGGGAAGCATGGCTTCGCTCACCAATTCTGCTTGTGTCCAAGTTCATTTCGGTAGCATTGATGTAGCACAATTTACTACAATAGCTAGTGTCGCCAAAATCTTCGAGGAATCCACCACCGGGTGCAGGAAGTTTTAGGAACGCGCACACATCATGCGAGCAGAAGTGGTGAATAAAGTCTTTACACCACGTACAACAGCGCTCAATCGCACTCTCGTACACTCGTTCTTGCAGACAGCACATCTTGTGCCACTAGCTGCAGTCGGTTTGCCCGCTCTGATACAATCCGACATCATAAGCTGGTCCGGCTTGGTCAATAAGCTGCCAGGTAGAGCGCTTGCAGTAATTGCTTCTGCAATTATTGAGGAGCCACCAACATCAACTTTACTTGTGCCATCACACGCCAATTCACCACTATCCCACCTATCTGAGAGAGGAAGAACATCTCGCCGTCTCTTACTGCGACCACATGCGAGACCGGCGCTATCACCACCGAGCGAATCAGTGGTGTCATCAACACGATCATTCAAATTAATATCTCCAGGATATACTGCACTTCTATCACCATGAGCTCCAACACGCTCGGCTGTTACATCACTAGCACCCTGCGGACATCATTGGGCAACGTGGGATTGCGATCGAGGTCACCAACAATACGCTGTCCACTGGAAATGGTACCAGCAACCACTTCGGCACTCGTTTCTCCACACCTCGTCGGGTTAGACTCCCCAGTATCACTGGTTTGATTTCGTACATTAGCTGTTCTCCTGTAGTGATCCAGCAGTGACCGTTCTCCCAGAAAAAAATCCTTACACTCCATTCTGTTCACGTCACCGTTGGGAGGGATGTAGCAGTACATATCACTAAGGCTATTGCGACTAGGACGTTTAGAAATCCAGCCAGCTTCGCGAAGAATTCGCCACGGAGCTCCAAACACTGCTCGATCTGATGCCAAGTCTGTATCTTGATCAAAACGTCAAAAGTGATTACCATGATGATAATACAACCTTTTGCGATAACAATATCGTACCGAGACGAGTTGGGGTTAGACCAACCGATTGACTCGCGCGTAGTGACTTTCGTCGCTAAGAAGAGCGCTCACTAGTGCATTGTGCTTGTTGCTTTCGCTTTCCCGACATCCGTCTCTTGGAAGATTTCGAAGTGAGCCGAAGGTCTCGCACTGCCTGGCTTTTGTAAGTTGATGCTCACAA
>LGTU01001439.1:0-10827 GCA_001314425.1 Phytophthora pluvialis | reverse complement strand
CGTGTAGGGCCTTAAACCAGTCGACGTAGGGCTACGCCCAGGGTACTGGTCAACCCTGGAGCCCTCTCAAACGCGCACCACCCTCCGATGAGGGAAATATACACAATCCGATACAAACTTGCCCTGAACTCGGCTGGTTCAACGTTGAACGCAGTCTTATCCACGGGCCTCAACGCAGTTTAGCTATACACTCAGGGGACAACTGCTATACAATCACCCCAAGTCTCAAGTAACATGAAATGGGAACCCCACCTCGATCAGCTTCAAGCACACGTCCTGTCTGGCGCGAGCGTTGGGCGCCTTCATGACCTCGCGGAACTCCTCGTCCGACTCGACGAGGTGATCTACGATCGCCGACAGCGCCCTCTCCTAGTGGTCGGCGGTAGTGGGGGACCAGAGCCTGCACCTTGTGCATGAGCAGGTCCTGCCGCCACCACGTTTCCTCGTCTTGTTCCTGGGGGAGTTGGTCGCGGCCGTCGAAGAGTAAAACCTCCTTGCACGTTAGGGTGTAGTCATGGATTCCGCGGCGCCACCTCCTTGAACGCGATGTCAAACTATTTCGCCATGGCGGAGAACGGGTTGCCCTCCGTGCCGTGGATCCACGCGGCGCCCAGCTCCACGCTTTATCCCCCTCTGGGTCGACAGGTGGCACCAGCAGTAGCGGGTCATATGTGCTGCAACGCCAACAACGTCAACGCGATGAGCTGGTGGGTGTCACTACCCTTTCGTACGCGTGGGTCTAAATATTGAAGGTCCGAGATTTGTTTAGGCCGCTCGAGTAACATTTAAATCCACAATATCGCTCGAGCGGTTTAGATAAATTAACTATCACAAGTAAAATAGTATACTAGCCACTATTTTATCATAGAGACATTTATCCTAATCTTCAACGGATGGGTCAACCGCCACGAATAAAATAAAGATATATCGGGCTACAGCAATAAAAGGTTACAGTGGCACCTCATCCAAAGATGATTATAATCGTTTTACCGAGATATTATGGATGCAAGGATTCTTACCTCGCAACAATCCTTGGTAGACTCTGGATATAAAATCCAGAGAATGACAGTGATAGTTCCAGCGATGACCCGGACCAAGGCCCAAACGCTACGAGCACGACGAAGAACGGAACCACGGTGTGGACTCACCGTCTCTTCATCAACCACAATGCGATTGAGAAGTTCAACGAGGACGCATCCCTGGAAGATCGAGTCGGATGGTGGGAGCGCTTCGTGGACATCGCTTCTCAAGCAGGCTGGTCGCGGAAGTGGAGGATCCGTCAGCTCCGTGGACGACTGTCAGCGTCGCTTCGAGATTGGTATGCCCAGCTTCCCAAGTCAACTCGACACAACTTGAAGAAGCTTTCGCGCCGTTTCAAGGAGATATATTGCCGTACTACGGGATCCTATGAAGAACGTTACTATACGATGAAGATGCGAACGAGCGAATCTGCGCTCAAGTTCTTCTACAGGCTGAACGCAGCTGCGGTCAAGGCCAATGTCAAGATCCAGCGCTCGTCCAAGCGCCGTGAGCGGCACATTCATCGGTTCATCAAGAAGCTCAAGGATAAGCAACTCAAGACCGCATTTCAGGGACAGAGCTTCAAGAGCATTGGTCAGTTGGAGCGTGCGCTCAGGCGCAATGAAGACGTTTGGCGTGAGGAACGTTATGATACCCCTCCACCCAGACGTGACTTCCGCACAGACAACGTTCGGCATGACCAGTTCAAGCCTCGACGCCCAACGCGTGCTTTCGTCGCTCAAGATTCCGAGCCCGACTCAGAATCCGACTCTGAGCCGCATGTCCGATTCCAAGAACCCGAAGTCGAGGAGAAAGCCCTGGCTCCTGCTTTGCGAACCACGATGGCACAAGGATGGATGCAAAGCTCAGCGGAGATTCCGCGGGCTGAACTCCAGTCCGCGTTCAAGGCTGACGACGTCGCTAGTACAGTCTACCGTGGCATGGAGATGGCGACCTGCGGCCAACAATTCTGATGTGCGTCCAAAGCCCCAGTCCATGCGTTCAGGGAACCAGCCATGGGGAACAACGTGCGGTAATTGCGGTAATTCTGGACATGCCAATGAAGACTGCTGGAGAGACCTAATCTGTGATCGCTGTCATGACCGGGGACATCCGACTGAGCTTTGCCGGGTAAGACCCTGTGAGCCCTGTGGCCAACACCACCAAGGTATGTCATGTGAAGACTGGACCGCTTTCCAAGAAACGAAGATGCAGTTCCGCCAAAGTACACTCAAGGACCAGTCGAACCACCATGGTGAGGCTAACTCTGGGGCAAAGTCGTTAAACCACTAAGTCCGCTGGATGGAGATCCAGTACGCGTCGGGGTCAAGAAGCCCCCAGAGTTGTGTGTCTTAGTGTATGTAGGCCCAGAGCTGAGAAGAAGACAAGACCAAGAGAACCAACAATGCATGACTGTGTTACAAGATTCAAACCCCAACTCAACCCACATGCGTCCAGACTTCGGTCTGGATAATCTGCGTTCAAGTCTCTCAGATTCAGGGACTCCAGTGGAGTTCAGGCTTCAACCAGTGAGCGCTATGGGTGGTGGGAGGATCACGAACCAGAAGAGTCGCATGAGGTTGCTGTGGTGCATGGTGCGGTGAATGATGTCAGGACAAAAATCCTCCTGGACACTGGAGCGTCTGTGAGCATGTTGAGTTTCGACTTTGCGCGTAAGCTCGGGCTCAAGCTCAAGACGCATAAACAGTTGAAGGTCTCAGGATTGGGAGGTGTCCCGACATATATCACCGCACACACCGAGGTCAAGATCACCCTTGGACCAAGGGTGGTTTATGTTTTGAAGCTTTGGGTATCCAACATTGGCGAAGGTGTTGACGTTTTACTTGGGATGAACTTCATGTTCCGCGCTAGTGTTCGACTTTCGATACGGGTAGGCCTGGTACAGCTCCCCGATGAGGAGACTATTGTTATGTATGGAGGGCCGTCAAGAGGACATCAAGGATTGGACTTGCCGGTGTGGTCAACAGAAACTTTGTACCCCCAGCCAGGACGGAGCGCTGTTGTGCGTATTTCGTATGGTCAATCCAACCCTCAACGAGAAATTGTCTGGGCTGGGCGTGGAGATCATTGGGTGACCAAAATCATATATGCGGCCAGAGGCTGGTCGACAGCGATGAAGGTGGTGAATATCTCGGACAAGACTGTCTGTATTGACACCATACGATCAAGAACCACCCTGCGTTCAGACTCCAAGTTATCCCTGGCCGTCGGAGATTTTGCTACGACCAACTCCCGGTACCGCGCAAGTTCGGGTGGTTCAGGTGAACAAAAAGCCGAAGACCCTTCGAGTGATTTTTGCGGAAGAGCGGGAGCCTGAGCAGAAGAGCGGAAGCATTCCAAGGCTGAGAGACATTGCTGTACAGACTGATCCTGACCAGGAGAGTGAGATCGCTGCCGGAAGTCCTAGTATTTACGCTGCAGATTCGGAAGGCGCTGCGAGTGCTGCTATAGCCACAGTGCCGTCTACCGTTGATGTGGACTCTGAACTTAGGTTGCCAGAAATCTGCGGTCAAGGTCAATCCTTGAACGCAGACTCCGAGGAAGAATTGGACTCAAACCTGCCTGTCCAAGGGTTCGCTGGTACACCTATGCGGAAACTGGAACAGGAGTACGTGAGGTGCATGCGGATCTCGGTGGAAGAGCTGGACTTAGAACCGCCGGCGCACGCGACATCCGTGAAGGAAGTGAGTTGATGGCTCAGCTGCGTGACCAGCTCACAATACTTCCTGAGATTCAAGATCTCAGTCCTGACTGTAGAATTGAGGAGGCTGATGTTGGAGTTTAAGGTGTCTCGACTCCAGAAATGGACTCCAATCTGAGGAAGATTTTGAAGCATCATCGCGGAATATTCTTGGACGATGGAAACGCGGCTCCAGCCCCTGCTCGTGGTGTAGTTTGCGACTTGGACGTGGGAGATGCGCGTCCAGTGGCTCAGCGCGCAAGGCAGATTGCCCCGCATTTGCTAGTTAAGGTATATGAGCTGATCAAGAAACTCCTGGAAACGGGCCTGATCGAGCACTCAGAATCTGCGTGGGCTTCGCCGATTGTGATCGTTCTCAAGAAGAATGATGTGGATATCCGTATGTGTATTGACTACAGAGTGGTGAGCGAGTTCGTTAAGCTCTATCGGTATCCACTGCTCTTGATCGATGACTTGCTGATTGGTTTCGAGTCCGCGATGTGGTTCATGAGCTTAGATATGGCTAGTGGCTTCTGGGCGGTGCTCATGACTGAGCGTGCAAAGCTGATATCGGCATTTATTTGCCCGCTTGGACACTTCCAGTGGATCCGAATGCCGTTCGGACTCAAGAACGCACCAAGCAGTGATCAACAACTGCCTGTGGGGATTCGTTCGGCTGCCGCCCGAATAGGAGGCCCAGGTTGACCAAGATGTCTTGGAATTCTTGGACTTGGATGTGCCCGACTCTGGGCGTACCTGCGTTCAGGGTTCTCAACACACATGCGACCAAGATTCTGAACGCAAGGCGACTAAGCTTCCCATACCGATGAAGCAGATGACAGCTTTCAAGCGAAACATCCCTGCTCCCCCGCAGATGGGTCCCGTCCTTGGACGCAGTTAGTATATTGATGATATCGCACATGGTACTCCTACCTGGGATCAACTATGTGAGGACTTGAATGCGCTCCTGTTTCGGTTACGGTATTGGAATATCTCTGTGAGTCTCCCGAAAAGCGAGTTTGGCAAGTTGACCGCCCCGTACCTGTCGCATGAGATTAATGTTGAAGGAATTCGAGCTACGCCTAAGATTGCGAAGTCCGTTCAAGACTTGCCGTTTCCATCCACGCTGAATGGAGTTCAGTCATTCCTTGGGAGCCTGAACTATTATAACAAATTCATCGAAGATCTCCCTGTGGTGGCTGCAGTTCTTTACGAGCTGAACGATGGACAAGTACGTTCAGGGCGAGACCTCGCTCGGGCTAAGGAAGCATTTGAGATCCTGAAGCGTAAGATTGTTTCGACTCCACTACTACGACACCCTGATCGCGCCAAGCAGTTTATCATTATACCGCATGCCAACCCTTGGGCGGCATGTGCGGTGTTGGGACAAGTACACGAAGGAGTCAATCAGCCGGTGCGTTTCACTGGGCGTGTCCTGAACGAGTCGGAGGTGAGATATCACATTGCTGAGAAGGAGGTTCTGGCAATCCTGCGAGTCTTAGACCTGTTTCGACCACTGATCTATGGCTTAGAATTTCCACTGATGATCTAGTGCTGCTATCACCCCTCGCGAACGATTGGACGCAGTCGCTCAAGAACTGATTCCGGCCAAGGGACGAGTCAAGCAAATACCTGCGTTCAGCATTGAGATGCTTGAATCGGATTACCAAGGTATTGTGCGGAGTTTTGATGGTGCGGCCAAAATTTCGACTCGTCACGGAAGCTGTGGATGTGTTCTGTGGCAATTGCCTGGTTGGCATGTGGCTAATGCTCGAGGATTTATCCTCAATGACGTGACTGTGAATAACGCTGAGTATCGTGGGCTCTTAAAAGGTCTAGCTATGGCTATTGAGCGAGGCGTTGAGGATTTGGTTGCAGTTGGAGACTCGCGGATTGTGATTCAGCAAGCCCAGGGTATGATCAATTGCCATTAGTCGAACCTTCAACGCAGACTCGCTGAAGTCGAAGCTCTCAAACCCAAGTTCAAGACTCTGCGGTTGATTCATGTCAAGCGCTTGTACAGCCAAGCCGCGGATTATCTGACGTCCAAGACCCTGTTGTTGGGTGAATCTTGGCAGGTTGAAGATGCTGGAGAGCGACTGCATTTAGAATTGGTCTCCAAGATACCTGAAAAGTTGATGAAGTCGGAAGAGGACCCGCAGGCAGTTGTGATGGACACGGAAGATCCGAGTACAGGTTTGGTTGATGCGAAAGCCCTGGACGCAGATGTGCGTTCAGCCCCTCTGTCGACTGCGGCCAAAGTTATGGCTGCAATAACCCGCGCTCGGTCACAACAGGAGTTACCGCAAGCCGGGGCGATGGGACCGCTGGAATACCAGGCGGAACGATGGCGAAGGATTAAAGCGCACCAAGATGGAGATTCACTCTTGGTGAAGATAAAGTCCTACCTGAAAGGAGAGCTTGACCAATTTACCCGCTATCAGGTCAAGAAGATCGCCAAGTATGCCGACCAGTACGTCTTCGACTCCCGGGACGTCCTCTACCACCTGAGCGTGGCCACTAGGGATCGCCCGCGGGACAAAGAGTCCGAGCTGAAGTTAGTTGTACCGACTGATCTGCGTCCAGACATATTGCATTACGTTCATGAGGACTACCAAGGTGGGCATTAAGGCATCACGCGAACGTAGGAAAAGCTGCGTTCAGAGTTTTACTGGCCGCGTATGTACGCTGATGTGGAAGTGTTCGTCAAGGAGTGTTCCGATTGCGCGTCGGCCAAGGGACGATCTCTGAACCCTGGTCCGTCACTTGGTAATATTGCACCCCGACGTCTGTTTGAGCTTGTGTCGATGGATTTCGTCACTCACATGCCAAAGTCTGAACGCGGAAATACTTTTCTGCTCCTGTTTCAGGACTCGTTTTCAGGCTTTGTGATGTGTAAACCGATGAGCTCAACAACGGCTCAGGATGTCGCTGAAGCTAATGAAGAATGCGTGTTCAGGCGCTTTGGAGCAAGTTCTATGCTGCGCCACGACCAAGACTCAAGGTTCATGAGCGAGGTTTTCACCCGTTTCAGAGAGATGCTTGGTAGCAGACAACGAGCAACCTTGGCCTACCGCCTACAGGTGAACGGTCAACAGGAACGCTCTGTTCAGACTGTTGTACGGAGCATCAGAGCTATGTCGTGGAGGCTGACCAGAGTGACTGGGATGACCACGCTGAGCGACTGATGTTCGCGCTGAAATCGTCATTTGATGCGACTCGACTGGATACACCATTTTACCTTGCGCACGGTTGGGACACCCAGGGCACTCTTTCAGCGATGCTTGGGCCCAAGCCGTCCAGTGTACCTGAACGCAGTGCGTTTGAGTGGCGTCGAAAACTGCGGTGAGACTACAGCTACGCCCAGGCCTGCGCTGAAGACTTACCGAAGAAGGCCAAGCATATGAGGTCAGAGGCTCAAACCAAGAACTGGGAAGACTTGCCTGATCGCATCAAGGCTGGTTTCAAAGAAGGTGATGCCGTCTGGCTTTACATACCCAAGGTTCAGACAGGATTGCGCCGAAAGTTGGCCCAATGTGGCAGGGTCCGTTCAGGATTGACGAGATCCATGACGGCTTCAGGGTCAAGCTGAAGGTCAAGGACACAGGTTATCGCGTGAATCCATGGGTGCACGTAAGCCGACTGAAGCCCCGAGCGCTGTTTCCAAAACGCCCATCTGAGGAAGTTGAAGTGGCTGAAGATGATGACTTTGATGCCACACTGTTACCCGAAGACAGTTGAGAGGCCGACACCCAGAGCGATGAGTATGAGGTGGAGAAAATTTTGGACCTGCGATGGACTAAACGCACCCGGACTTCTCGCCGCCTTCGTGAATATCTCGTCAAGTGGAAAGGATATGATGATCTTGAGTGGTTACCAGTCACGCAGTTGAGCTGCGGTGCCCTCCTGTATGAGTTTAACCAGGGGCTCGAGCAAGAGCTCGTTTCCAGGCTATGCAGGCTGGGGATAATCATCCAAGCATTTAGCGCCCTTGGACGCAGATGCTTGGACGCGGACAGTGGATTTGCTAAGTGATTGACTATACTATTGGGAGGATTGATAATTTTGTGACTTGGACGAAGATGGATTTGGCTGAACGCATACGTGTGTCCTGGACGCACACGATATCCCAATGTGGAATTAATGTGAAAAGCGATGAGCAGTTTTGGGACAGTAGTGACAGTGATGACTAAATGCGATATCGAATGGAGTATTGCCAGCCTGCGTTCGCGTAGATGTGGTTTCGGTGGTGAAGGCTGATGGCATATGAAGTGAGTTGAGGACTGAGCCCAAGGCATAAGTGCTGACCGCGCATACGACAAAGATGAAAAATACTGAACGACCCAAATGATGACTATTCCTGGACGATTAAGTGTGGCTACGCTACGACATGTAAGCTAAGTAATGCCGAGACTGCGTCCAGGATTCGTGGGTTGGACGTGCGTCCAGAGTTTCACAGCACCTCTTCGTCGCTACTATCCTCCATCTCGTTGTTGGCACGGCCAGGAACGATCCAGTTATGCACGCGATCAGGAAGCGGAATGCTGTAGCATTGCAGTTCCGCGGGGATGTGCTGGGTGCGTTCAACCTCATTGGCCGCGGAGGCCCAGAGGGTACGCTCAGGTTCAAGCTCGTCCAGCTGCTGCTGAAGGGGCTTGGTGTTGCCATTAACATCCACGATCCGGGGGTCTTCCCAAATCCAGTAGCAGACGCGCTGAGGCCGCACACACACTCCTGGCTCCTGCAAGNATACGCTGAAGCCTCTTGATCTCGGTCTTGTACCTGCGGGTCAGTGAGTCCGTGATGATGCGTCGAGTGTCGTACAGGTCCTGGGAGCCGTCGTCTTGATCGACGTCGACCAACATCCAGTGGAGCCAGGGCCACCACGCCTCGCATAGCTCCTCCATGAACGTAACGAACCTCTTGAGCCCACCCATGACTCCCGCGTTGAGATCTGAAGCGCGATGAAAGTAGAACACCTTGGTGCGCTCAGCAAACATTCGCGTCCAAGGCAACTTGCGCACGATAGGTTTGCCCTACTTGTTGCGCGGAGCGATCGTGAGGTAAACCTTGAAGCTCCAGCGGCGATAGGCGAACTCCAGATCACCTTTTTGCGGCGCGTAGCTTGGAAACCCCGGAGTCTGTGGCTTGCCCTTCTTCCGGTAGAAGTGCATCTTGATGCCGAGGTGCCGGTACGATGAAGTCGCATCGGATCAACGCGCTCAATGACCTTCAGCTGCTCTAGCGACAATCGTTCGAACGCAATCGCCGCGAGCTCTGAGCACTTCCGGGGAGAGTCTGCGTCCAGACTTGCAGTGCTACGTGTGCGTCGGGATTTCTTGGACGCAGACCTTGACTCAGGCGTGACATCGCTCGGACGCTAGACCCGTGAAGAACGGCGAGGAGTGGAAGATGTGTCCAAGCTTTCGAGGCTTGAATGCTTAGACTTAGCCAACACCGGAGACTGGAGTTCAGTTTACCGTCGTTGTCAACCTCATCAACCACTCCCTTGGTCTCCGGATCATCAGGGTTGAACGACGAGTCACTGCCTTCATCACTGGGAGTCAGAGGAGCCATCACCTGTTGCAGGGAGACATCCTCCTCCAGCGGAAACCAAGGTTCAGGCTTCTCNGAAATACGTTTCGGGAACGTACCGCGTCCAAGGCGTGAAATCGAGTCGACACTCATGGACCATGCTCACAAGCATCTGGACCACATCGTCACGTAGAAAAGAGGGTGGACTTTGCGGCCCCCACTCACCAACTCCACGGCGTCACCGTACAAACGTCTAGCCAATATGGCACATTGGACATCGCGGCGGAGTTCCCTCCAAACTTGTGGCCATGGGAGCGACGCACGTGCCTCTGACTCAGTCACGGGAAGCTTGTCGTCGGCTGGACGCGTGAGCTCATCGCTCGGAGAATGCGTGCTTGAGTGTAGCTTAAGTTTAGCTTTGAACCGCACCCAAGGAAGCCGAGTCGAACCCTTGGTNAGAGCCATCATCTGCCGCCTTCTTGCGTTCAGCCTGGTAGTCACCGCAGACGCATCTGGGTTGACCTGCGGCGAGGACATGAATGTTCGTGATCCACGAGGCATTGGGCTTGGTTCCAGCAGCCCTGGAGACGTTTCCAGTTCCCAGATACTGTGGCATTCTGCTCTTGATCGAGAAAGTCGGTGAACGCCGTGCGTCCAGACTTTTTTCGCGGACTTCTCGACGCAGAACCTCGCATAAGGCCTCAGAAGTCTCCAGCCGAGCCTTTAATTCAGTGATTTCGTCACAGTACGCGTTCAGCTGGTGTTAGTGGTCTTCGGACTGCCGCTTGAAGTCGGACGCAAAGTGACCTTCAGCCCTTAACTTGGCGGCTTTGGCCCGTGCAACTTCCTCGACCCAGTATGCCTTCATTGCACTCCACTCGCAACAAAGTGCCTCGTTCTCAGCCTGAAGGTTTAGAAATGCCTGAGCGGAGCTATTGCCTCCAGACTGTAGCTGGACCTGAAGGAGCCGGTATTGCACAGGGAGGCGCTTTAAGAACGACACCGTGTTGAAAACACACTCGGCCAGCCGACAAGGGTGAAAGGCAGTCAGGGGTGACGCAGATTCTCGCTGGAGAGTCAGAGCCTTCAACATCGTCGCCAATGTTCTATCAGTAGGTGGATCAGAGGCAGGCTGAAGCATATTATTGCCCGCACCAGGACCGACGATCCTCTCCAGATATTGGATGTCTTGATCGGAGAAACTCTCCATAACTTGAAGTGCATCCAACCCGACATAGCCATCCCTCAAATATGCTCCGTTGCGATGAGCATCCTCTGTCGCTGGAACTCCGACAATACACAGAGAGGTATCAGATGGGTGACCTGACGGCACAACCCAGCTCACGGGGCGATGTGCCTCGTCATCGAGGAAACTGAAGGTTGACGAAGGAACCAATCTCGAAGAAGAGACCACCGCATTCTCTCCGTGTGTGATGAACCCCGGGCGAAGCTGACCAGCCAGGCTTTTGAGAGCCGAGGCTTCTGTGCCGAGGCCCTTGGCTTTTTCTGATGGCGTGCCGTTGGTCTGCGCAGCGCTTTCTGCTCTGTCTGAAGGTTGTTTGGCCTCAGCG
>LGTU01001438.1:0-17131 GCA_001314425.1 Phytophthora pluvialis | reverse complement strand
GGCTATTTGCTATGCACGAGGATCGAGGGGTTGTTGGAATGCTATGTAGTCTAGATTGTATGCATTGGCGATGGATATACTGTCCGACGGTTTGGGCTGGGCAGTACACCGGCAAGGAGATAGAACCGACCATCGTCCTCGAGGCTGTGCATCGCGCGACTTGTGGTTCTGGCATGCCTATTTGGTATGGAAGGTTCACACCATGACATTGACGTGCTGGAGCGATCGGATCTCTTCTCCGACATTGCAAACCTTCACGCTCCAGATTGCAACTAACATACGGCGAAAAAAACTGCATCGCAGGCCTAACACTCCTTCCATATTACTTGGTTCCTCCCCGGAAATGCAAGTCTCGAAAACAGGAGAACGGAGATACCGCTGTGATAGTTATCAAGCCCCGGCGCCCATTCGATACGCTTAAACCTGAAGCGCTTTGGCGGATTCGCCGGGGAAGCAGCTCATTTATCAGGTACGTTCTGAGCTTCTTATAACGGCCTCTGAGGGTCGTAGACTCTGACGTGGTTCTCGTTAAATCCACCGCTACCACGCACCAGTGATTCAAGCAGGCATCAAATTGATAGCAACCCACTAAAATCAGGCGCCATGGTTGTCTTTCCTCTTTTTTACTGCACAGTGGAACGAGCCGCTACTATTGTATAACCAACCACAACACTTTATCCCAGACAGCAGTAGTATCATCGCTTCGGCGCAGGCCGTACACGAGCGTTTTGAGTCTCCAGCGAAATTGCGTGCAGCAACAGCAGCAACATCAATTAAGCCCTTTCTAGCCTCCTCGATTTCGGCTTGCGTCAGTAGTTTCATCTTATGAAAGCAAGGAACAAGGAAGAATATCCAGACTAGATCAAAGCTCATTCCTCTAAACCGCTGGTTTAGAAAGGCAGTACGCACATTGTTCATCGGCGTGAGAATCTCAAACTGGAACTCCTGGCGTATAACTACTGCGGCTTGTTTCGCAAATATGTGTGAGTCGCCCAGCACCTTTTTGATTCTTCGCAACATGGGAAAGGCCAATGACAATGTCGGATAGTTGCTTCCACTAGGAACGTTTGTAACAACAGCGATATGATCCAACAGAGATACCAAACACCTGATCGCAAACCATTCTCTCGGCTTGGGAATCTTATCGCGACTCAAATCTTTGAACTCCTCCTTAAATTCCAGTCTCTTGAGACGACTGAAGAAATCGTCTGATGGTTCCTGTAGCTCGATCAACCGGGCCAGAAATTCGCGGCAAGAATTCCAACGCGCAGGGTAAATGCTTCCATGCATTGACTTGATTTTGATCAAGCCGGTTTGTCGCCTTAGGCGACTTATGAAAATACGTGGCAAGGCTTCTGAAATGTAGTACAATACCTCGAATTTTCCCCAATGCTTTTCTCGCCACCGCATCCGGACTTGGTAGCGTTCTCGCCACAAACAATTCAACTGCTTTTACTGAAGCTTGTTGCTCGAATTCCGTTGCTTGGCCATCTTCGTCCCCCGTTGCAAGGCCGGATGAATGACTGAGTGGACAGATGGCTGGACTCAGCAGTGCTGTGGGTGACTTGGGTGTCGTTGACTGCTGAAGCTACTGCATCAACAACCACAGCGTCTTCTTTCTGCCCTGCTAACGCGGCACCAAGAATTAAGTGAAGCGAATGTGAAATACATGACATGATATTGACTCCCATGAACTCAGTCACAAGAACTGCATTCGCAGCGCCACCACGGACCAGTAACGTGCCAAAATCTGCCTTCAGCTCCCTCGCTCCACCATGTCCTCCAAACCGTCTGCAATTGAAACTCCTGTACATGTATGCATTCCGGGAAATGCCTCCACTTCAAGCACCCAGCTACACAATAGTGGTCCTCAGTTCTGGTAGCAGCCAGATAGCATCGCAATACCATCCTGCGAATTTTATTCAATTATATATATATCAAACTGAGATCCCCATTTCGAGAGAAAGCAACAGCAACATACATGTAGTACCGCCAGCCGTGGTCTCCACAGTCAAGCCTAACGCCTCTCGTCGTGCGCCACCAAGTCCAGCTCTTCGTGGCATCCAGCTGGTCGCGTAGCCCGTGGTGGAACCCCGAGTCCAGCTCGTCGTCGTGCTTTCCGCTACCAGTGTCCTAGAGCGCATGGAGCCCTTACGCGGCCATGCCACGAAGGTCGAAGAGAGCTATACTTCTCAACGGTTATACACAGCTAATTGACTACCGTTTGGCTGCTCTGAACGGATGGCTGCTTTACGATATCAATGATACCAAGATTGTCTGCGAGACGGTCGCTTGCTGCGAATCGTTCTCTGAGCGGCAATCGGCCAAACGTGCGGGGTCTGCTGCTGCAGTTTGACTGGCGTCTGGGATGCTGTCCCCAGCTGCAGACATGCCTGGCTGGTGCTGCTCCGAGCTCTAGAAGGGGGGGGGGGTGATGTAGTATGCTCGCTTTGGAGCGGCATGCTGATGTGAGAGGGAGAGGGCTTTCTTTCTTGCTGCTGCGTGCGCTATACTGCACCAAAATCGAGGTACAATAGAAAGTGGTCGGCGGCAAGATGGCATATAAATTTTAACCAATCAGCGTCGAAACTACACTACTACAGCGTTCGCGCCATCTTGCTGCTGCCAGAACTGAGAACCACTAATGCAAACTGTCCTTCCACGGAATGCAATCGAAACGAAATGTGGCTTTGCGCCATCTTGCTCGTCCAGATATCTGTCGTGATATAAAAATTAACTGCTGCTGCGGATCCGAGACTTTAACGAGGCACGCAGCTCTGCTGCAACGCGCATAATGTCCGCATGTATTTGAGTTGCTCCAGGAACATCCAAAATTACGCCAGCCAACTCCTGTGTAACAAGTCGAATAAATTTCAAAAGGTCTGAGTCTTCAAGAGTTGATAATGGACGCATACTTTGTGCCATCCTAGCATTCACGTTGTTCTATACTGCCTTAGCGACCGTAGTGAGCTGATCATTCGAAGTCCCCGGTGCCTCCGCATACGCATTGTCCAGTTGACACTTACCAGACCTAACCATCTCCTCTTATCGCGCCTGTTTTGTCCGTAACAGGATGCCCAAGTAGAATTTATTCATGTGAACCTTTACAGCTGTAGTGGAACATGCAAATAAGTTACATTACAACTGCATTCCGCGCAATAAGCAATAACAGCTTGCTTTGAGATCAATTCATCCTTCGGAACAGAAGCAAACTTTCCATAGGGGACAAGAAAAATAAATTCCCATCGTTCTGGGCAATGAGAACCCTCCATCTTGTAAAGAACGCTGCGATGAGGTACAAGAACTGCAGTTGGACGGAGAGGTTGGAGCCGAGGGGATCGGCGTGGTGGTGGGCGACCACGTGGCGTTCTCGAAGTCGCCATAGTCCTTGGCGACACCCGACGCGACGAGCGCTGAACCGACCTTGTACTGCAAATTACACGCGTTGTAGTTTGTCAACAGGCATCCGAAACGCGTCACCGTTCAGTGTTCGGCTAGACGTTTGTGGGAGTAGAGTCCATGACGAACAACCAAGGCCTCACAAACGCGATCTGCGGTCGTCCGGTGTGAAGATATCGCTCCGCAAAATGGCATGCACTTCGATTTTCAAGTATTGAATGTGCAGCAAGGCGATTGATGTGCTTAAATGTTTCTAGGACAGAGCATTTGTGAGTTATAAAACGTTTTGAACCCCCTCAACCTGAACCCAAAACGTTATCGTTATTATCTGTTGAAAAACGTTGTGAGCGCAAAGGAACAAGCGCTGCCTAGGCGGAACGCAGGCGGGGGGACAGAGCTGACGGAGAGGAGCACTGCAACAGCCCCGCAGCGCTGGATGAACAATAGCAGGAAGCAGGCTAGACGAGCGGGTAATCAAGGCGTCCGAGACAAAGTAGACGGGCAGCTAGAGCTACAGACAACTACAGATTTAGACGGCAGCACTGACTGCCATCCGCCATAGAAAATGACGCGACGGAAAATCCGGCAGCGATTTAAAAACATTATTTGATTGGTCGAGAAAAAAAAACGATCAAAATTCCGTATGCTTTGCAAAAACGATGTTTTGATTCAAATGCTAATCTCAGGATAGTGAGGAATTGCCTTCTCAAAGCTACGAATTACGGTTCGCTCGGGAATGTCATCCCAGGCAGCAATGGTCGCTCGAATCGCGCGGATGCGCTTTTCCTTTGCGGTGCCACCGGTAATGCCGGACCAATTGGTACGCATCTTTGCCTTCAGCGGCCTCATAACTCCAACGTCCAGTGGCTGGCACACCGCTGTGCTGTTAGGGGGCAGGGGAACCACAGTAGCGTTAGCAACCTCAGCAACGACCCGCTGTCCTGCTTCCGACACGTGACACTCAAAGTTGTCGAGCAGGAGAACAGCGGGTCCGTCGATCTCGAACTTCAGCAGTTTAGTAACGTAGAAGTTCCACGTTACTGCGTCCATCCAAGCGCCTTCCTGCACTGTGTAGAAGTGTCCTTCAGGGTACTCATCAAGCTCGTTAGCCTCGATGCGATCGCCGAGTTTCCCACGAACGATAAACAGAATCGGCAGCTTTTTACCTAAACATAAACACAAATATAAAGTTAATAATTACAAAATAATAGTGAAATGTGCAACAAAACATATAAAACTTACCGTCCGCGCGAATCGTGAGCACTGCCGTCATCCACCCGGCATGCTTGGTGGTGTTTGCGAGTCGAGCAGGATCGCCCCGGCCTCGTCCCGTCCAAATTCGCGCGGGGGGCATGTCAAAGTGATGGCAGTCTCATCAACATTGTACATGCCCGCCGGTCCGAAGACAGCGTAGGTTTCCCAGAACTCCAGCGCAAACTCAGCACGAGTTTGCTCGAGGTCCTCCGTTCACTTCTTGGCATTCTGGGAAGTAAATCCATGGCTAAACACATAAGTTAGAGTTTGTTACCACAAAATATCATAAGTTTACAGGATATAAACAAAATTATCGATTAGCAAGGCACTCGCACATACGCAGGAGACGCTGCTACCACCGAATTTAGGATTCATATACGGTTACTATTTGGTACTTTTTGGTATAAATTTGGTATGGGCCAGAGTGCCTAGAAGTGGTTAGGGGATCAAGGAGGGGGTAAAATCTGGCCCGCCGAATTCAGCCAAATTGTCGTTTGAATTCTCCAGACCCCGCCGCTCGCCCATTATTTCAGCCTCCTGGGCAGGTTCGTGCTGTTTCGGCCATTCTAACGAGGTCTTAAACATCTCAATCGCTTTCGTTTTGACGTCGTACGAGGTTTAGAGGCTCTGAGTACGTCCGACTTTCAGGATTTGACAGCCATGACATCCCTCTCCAAGTACCGTGAAATGTCAAATAATGTCCGTCTAAATTCGCTGGTAGCAACATCGTCCACACATGCGCTGCAGTGCTAGTAGCCCGCTCTTCTTGCGCTTCATGTACACCGTCACCCACTCACGCTCAACTTGCCACATGTACTCCATGTTGTAAGGGCCTAGCATTACCAAAAACGACAATTTCAATACAAAATAACGAAAAAGCAGAAATTCACATGATTTGATTTACCTTCACGGCACGACGCTTGTCCTTCATGAACGTGATGATGGCGGGTACGTCAGGAAACATTTCCTTTCGCCCCTGCCCCTACATCGTCTTGGAGGTAGCGTGGCCAGTGAAAGTTAACAGCTTGTCCGCTTGCTGCCACCACCCGTGGGAGGTTCCGCGAGCGCATAGCAGCTCGCGNCCGACGAACGGCGTCGCGCTTCTCGCGCACGGTGTAGCTTCGCTGTTTCTTCTTCTTGGCCGTGTCGTCGTCCATGGCGCGAAAAGAAAAGTGGGGTTGGCGCCAATATGTGTACCAAGACTTAGGAGACGGCAGGTCTAGTTTTACCAGAACCATTAATTAATTAATATAAAATGATTGGCTGAATTGTCTTAAAACGCATGGATGTGATTGGATAAAAGAACATGCCATTTCTATGGGCACAACTATGGAATGCCGGCTTTTTCGTTGCCGGTTATATCTGCCGTTGTCTGTAGAACAGAGCGAAAGCAGGGTCGGCGATACGAGGAGCTCTCCGCGGAAGTATAAGGGGGCGTGTAGACCCAATGACTCCGCGAAAGGTCCCAATGGTAGCACTTACAACCGGGCAAACGAAGGCGACGGACGAGTGGTCTTCAACCAGCTTCGAAATCACCTCATTAATGGGACGTTGCAAGAAAGCGTCAAGCACACGGTGCTCAGACACAATGACCTGACTATGGAGCGAAAATTCACGTCCAAACTGAAAGCAATCCCAACATAAGAACGGAGGAATGGAGACGACCAAGAGCTGCGCAAGTGCTGACCGGATGAAGAACAAAACATAGACAAGAAAAGGCTGGCGTTGCTGCCCATGTTTTCTAAACGGGTTAGGTTTGACGGACACTTGATTTAATTATGTTTTTATCATATTCGTACTATATCGAAGTCTTAAGGTAAAAGCGAGGACGGATGGCATGGGCTTCAACATACCGCCATGCTACGCGCTCCACGCGGTTCCAAGAAACCCTAGCGGCTCGCTGTGCTCGCTGGTGACAGAACCCTAAGCCCGCTGCGGCTCGCAAACTTCGCCTTCCGATTCGTAGAACGGCATTACTTGGTCCTGGGTTTAACACCGCAGGCATTGGACAGGTTTGGACCTCACCATGATTTCACCCCCTCCTTCAAAAACATAGGCAGCAGGTTTTCCGAAGAAAAATACGACAGTTTAAACAGATACTGGAACCTACCCACCCATCACAGAACACCAACCCCGACTGTGTAGCTGGATGCACAAATGGGTGATTGTGGTGAAGGAGCCACAGCGTGAGATTAAGGACAGGCTGCAGTTTTTTTTTCAATTTGAAGGCAAGATGGAGAGCACCCAACAACCTCCACGCGGGACATTCATTCAGGGAGGCTCTTACCTGGAAGCAGTCGCGCTAGAGACGAGGACACTGCATGTAATGAGCTTGACGCTCGAACAGGATTATCTACGAACGGCTGGAGGCGATCGAACAGAAAAAAATGAAGTACACAAAGTATCTGGAGGGGACGCTGCCGTCCGCCATGGGCGGTCCCCCTTTATCATGGGAGCTCCCTCCATAGACCTCAGGATGGGAGAATTGTGGTATTTATTAAGAGAGTGGGGTAACACATTATGCAAGTGAAACTGGCTTAGTTGGATAGCGGGGCATATGAATCAAATAGCGTGGCTCACCCGCTGAATGGCTTGGTATTGCTCCAATGGTCCATGAACAGGGATGGATAGTTACGGGAGTTGGATATTCAAAATCCCTCACAAACAGGATCTCAATATCCATATGCATAGTTATCTGTTTGACTTTCCCGAATCGATATTGATATTCAAATTTACGAATAACCCCAGCAAGTCACACCTCACTTTGCTTCGAGGGTTAACTAATCTTGTCTTTATCGCTATCTGCCGGTGTGATCTCCGTCAGCGCCCAATTGCTCGATCCTCTCGATCTCCCGGCTGTTGTGCTTCAGCAAAAGCTGCTTATCAGCTCACTCATTGTCGGTGCGCGTGCGCAGCTTACTCATGACAATACCACCCGGTGAAAACACGCGTTCTTGAAAGGTAGTAGTCGAGCTCCCTCCCAGCCAAATCCGCGCCAGTAACGCAACGGAAGGGAAAAACTTGGCGCCTTCGTCACGAAACCATTGGCAGATATCAACGTTGTGAATAACTTCGTGAATCTTCCAAAATCCACGGCCATTGACGTGCACAGACAATTGTGGGGAAAGAACCTCTTTCGGATTGTCGTGCCCGAACCGGTTTTGCTTAACGGCGACGGACAACCAATTTGGTATGAAAGCTCCCCATTTGCGAAGTTCTTCATCTGCGGCCTGCTCCCCTCCTATATTCCCACCATATTCGTCAGCCTCCGTCTGGATAGGCACCAAATTAGATTACAGCAGGTCAAACCGCATTTCAGTGCCCGTCTCTGGTACGCTTGAAGCACTGCTGATATTATTGTTCTTTTCCCCATTTATCCACAAGTGAATCCGTTAATAGATGACGCGATGTTTTTCCAGAAGGAACCGCTCCGCTTCCACGAAAATATCGTTAAGTTTGTTTTGTTCGGAAAGAGCTTCGTCTTCATCTTTTTCTGTGTCTGCGCCGCCGTTGGCAACTTGTAGACGAGCAGCACCCTTGGTTCGGGGATCGAGAAGAAGCGGCATAATCATTTCCTTAGTGAAATTTGGTTTCCGTTGTTTGAGTTGGCCAAGTGTGCGAACGATGCATGACCACCAACCGTCTGAAACATCTTTGAGCTGTTTTGTTGGTCGGGGGAGGTTAGATTCCTTTGTCTTAGGAGAGCGTTGCACCAGCAAATCATAACACGAAAATTGTGTCGATGTGAGCGTGTCGCGGGCGGCTTTCACCAAAACAATGGCTTCAGAAGAGAGCAAATGTTCACTTTGGACCTCAACCGATGCCAAATGCGCTACAGAACTCAATATCGCCTCAACTTCCACGATCAATTTCCAGTCATTTGATTTAAGCGCCTGAAAAACACTGGGTCATCGTCCTGGTGATCACTGCTGAAATATTTTTGAAATGCCTTACAGTTCACAATTGTACGCTGAAATAGCGCCACTGTGGATGCAACTCGAACCTCGATATTCAGAAATGATTTCAGAACGGGATAGTGATAAAATTTCTGCACCTCCTCGAGGCGGTGGATGCGTGAGGTAGTGCTGAGATAGTTATTCAGCTTGCGAATCTTTTTGATCAGCTTACTACCTTCCCGAAATGCGCCACTGAGAGTCACAATTACATGTTTCTTCTCTACTTTTTTCGACTCTTTGTTCACCACATATTTTGTCTGTCGACTTTCGCGAAGCCCCAAACCATATATAAGGCACAAGTTCAAAACGTGGATGACACAATCTGTTGGCAGCGTTGTATCAAACTCCTTTGAAACCTTTTTAGCAGCGGGACTGTGTCTGAAATGGTAAACTTCACCATATCCTCTGTCTCCAGATTGAAGCGGTCCCTCCATCGAGATTCAATAAGCTGTTTGATTTGTCTAGACTGATGCCCATCATTCTTCACTGTTGCAAATACTGCGATGTGGTGAATCTGCCACCTCTGATCGATAAAAGCAGGTGAGGCTCCAACAACACCTCTTTAGACACATTTGTCCATATATCATGCATCAAAGTGATGAACTTCAAACCATAAGCAGCATCGTGCTCTGATTGATAAACAATTCCAGCATCTTGCAAAAATTGTCAAAGTCTGCATCGAGGAAATGGTTGAACGTCGGTGCAGCTAGAACAGCAACGGCCGGCTTACCCGTGGCGCTCCGCATGAATGCCTTAAAACTCGGAGACTGTACCATGTTATACAGAAGTCCTGTTACAACATTCAATATCACTATCATACATGTCTAATAAAACAATATCGCGCGGATAGATATTAAACATAAGAAAGGAAAAGGTTACATTACCATCCTTGATGAGCCACAGAGCCATGGGCGTGTTATTCTGGTTGGTACTTGCTGTCCAATGATGCTCTAGGGTTGACGACGGGATACGATATGTCGAGGACAATTTCGGCTTATCCCTTTTGTTTTGATCATACTTCCTTCCTTTTAAAGATTCACGGTCTTGGTAGCTCGAATAATAGCCCCGGGTTTGGCTTCCGAAATGCGCTTCTTCCCGCGTTTCATCGTTTCCCGGTTGACTGCAGTGACAAGCTTGTGATCAGGGTGGTTTAGCTTCAAACGATCCATAGCGTTTGACGATGTCAAGCACCGACATAGTGCCCCTTCACATGACGAAGCTGACTGGTCTTCACTCTAAAGGTCTTTGGCGCACACAAGACAAATCGTCGCACATATTCGTTCATTGCCATTCATCACGAGTGTCCAAAAATGGATTAGCCTCCATAAGTTGCTGCGACCGTTTGATGGTGGCCCGTGCTTGATGGTCTTGGGAATTCCATCCTCGTCAAAATCAGATGCCACGACTTCACCCGAATTGGGATTTCCTGCTTCTGTTGAATCATCAGCCAAATCGATTACACTCAGGTCTATACTTAGCGATGCGCTGCTCCACTCTGAACTGCCGAGCTAGCGTCGCTGCATGTAATTCCATGGCTGGATGTAATAGTACTCGAACGCGCACCTGTGTATTGATCATCGCATGCTTGCTGCAAAATCTGAACAAATTGCCTCGCAATAAGTGTTATTAACGAGTTACAAACACCATATATGAAAGTAAAGTGTACCTGGCTGAAAGTGGGGCGTTGTCAGGCTGCGGGACATCGTTACTGCACAAGTGATGAACCTTGTTGCTGCAAACGACGTAGTAATCCATAGCATCAAGCTCAGGGCTTGTTCAAGCTTCTGCTGTACATCTCATCGCTCATGCGAACCTGGAGCTGAACGATCGTTGTTTCGAGCGTCTGGTAGTCGCGTATTTTGTCAGTGAGACACGATTATTCATAGTTTTTCATGGTTATTAATAGGAGCATAGCCTATTGGTCTATATTTAGTAGTCATATTCAAATGGAGACGGCACCGAATATCAATATTACCATTCATTTGAATAATCTATTTGTATTCAAACTGATGAATATTTTATTTAACTATCAATCCCTGTCCATGAGTCAAAGCAACAGGGGATACAAAATGAGTGGAAAGCCGCGAACCATGGCACACCTGGAGGAGACGCTGCTACGGAAGGAAGATAGCAGATACGAGAATACGGTACAGGCCAAGAGAGTAAACTGAAGGAACGTTGCAAACGGGCCAAGTCGCTAGCGCGTATAGGACCAAGAGAGATGGCCGACAGGCTCACATTGCCAGCAGGATGGGGACAGACCCTGTCAGTGGCACGGTCACGTGCAAATTGGAGCGACTACGAGTACGAGCAAGACGGGGATAGTGATATTAATATGGCACACTCGTCGCCCAGATGAAACATCACCGGCAGATCTCAGCGGTCAGCACGTCGCAATCACAGGGCAAGGCAAAGGGGTAGTATAGATCAAAGAGGAGGCGGGAACGGCAGTACTCGATCTGGACGACCAGCCTACAGACGCTGACATGACAGACGCTGGGGAGGAAAGACCACGCAAGGGGGTATGTGACAGCTGTTCGTGCAAGGCGGTTGAAGCAGGCGCGAGAGCACGTCGAGAAGCAGACTACAGAGAGGGGACGGTCAACCACAGTGGCGTACAATGCAGTCGAACTTGGCGCTCGAATAGTACACATCCAACCGTCAATGCATCCAATACACCCAGTTAAATGTTGTGGGAGCTTATGGAAGCGATATAGTCTGCTGCGGCTTTCATATGGGCAGGGTCGTTGATTGATGCAGCGATACGAAAACGCTCGCTGTCACAGATAGCGTTCATCGCTTCCACTACGATGTAATCACACCAGCTAGCACACACAGCGTATCAAATAATCCACCAGCAAGCCAAGTAATTGACATTTGAACCATATCCACGAATTCGCTTGCCTTAGTATCCGATCTGTTCTCTGCTTGGATTTCAACACATTCCAAAGCATGCATCAGCAGGTGCACCAACACGTCCAATGCATCGGCACTAATTCGTTAGCAGCTCTCGAACTATCCCTCTAGTAGCAGTGTCTCACCGGGCTGGACCCATTCCAGATGCGAACGAGGAACTACAGCAAAAACTGTAATTAGTGTGGGTGCGCCATTAGTACTGGTCACACTATTTCTGCGTTTGAGCAAGGCTCTACCAATCCACACTAATCGCGTTTGACACTCTGAAAAATTATGTGAGCATGTAGAAGGTCTCAGGCATTGCGGACGTTGGCACAGCGGCCCCCTCCATTATGAGAACAGATTTACTAAGAGTTGATTATCGCTATCGTTGCCTTCTTCTTGCAAGTCATTGCGTCGTTGCGGGGGCGCAAATAGTGTGGTCGAGCATATATACTGTGGGCGCGCAAATACTGTGGTTACACTTTTTGCTGTACCTTGGCAGGTCGAAGTTTGTGCTGTCGAGCCATGACAGCCCCGGAGACGAGCAAGGCAACTGTAAAATATTTTATTATGGCTGATTGTAGCAGTGATCCGGGTGATCCAAAGACTGGGTTATGAGCCCTGCTGGTATCACCGGCGGGAACATGTATTTTTTTGCTGCTAATCGGACTTCAGACTTTCGGATCATACCCCGCACCTGATCCCGTTAGGAACGGCCCAAACGTTACAAGCTTGTATAACTACCTCCGATTCCCCCCAAAAATAAATTAAAACATGCCAGAAATTTAATAAAAGCAGCTGGGTGCTCTTTAAGAAACAAAAGTCAAACCGCCTTAAGCTGAAATAACATATACGACGATAACCTATACTGCTACTAGTCAAATGACAATCCTCTGCTATCGTTATTTGTTCTAGCAGCTATACAGTACTTTATATTTACTCCATGGAGCTCTTGGACCGCTACACAGCTCTTAGACATCGAGTTTAGGAGCTTCTTGATGTATGCAGAAGTGATTTCATCCCAGCACTTCTTGATAGTTACAACAAGGAACTATCGAGTCTCAAACTGGTGTCCGTTGGTATACACAGTCCGCACAAACATGCCCCACATATTCGCGATGGGGTTGAGATCTAGTGACGTCACAGGCCACTCCATGGCCGTCACTTTCTCCATTGTGAGAAAGCTTTTTGTGGCTCAGGATAAGTGAATGGATTCTTTGTCCTGCTGAAAAACGTATTCCCGACCGTAGAGACGATCAGTACAGGCTCCGATAGTAGATATATCGTTCACTGTACTGCGTTCCCTCCACCCCCCCCCCCTATAAAATGTCACACTCCTACCCCCCTTTCGGCGACGCAAGTAGATCTGCGATTCGAAACCCAGATCATACCAGTATTACTGTAGATCGTCGGCACCGTCAAAATTATTATTTTTTTGTCAGAGACACGACCTGGTACACCACCTCTCGAGCCCACTTGAGACTGTTTTATTTGTGGCACTTGGTAAGCACGGGAGACGCCATGCGCTTTTCGTACTTGGACGCCGTTTGATTTGGAACAACTCCCGGGTTCGGGAGCGCCTAGCTTGAGCTTCTTCATCAGCTTCAGAGCATTCAACTTTCCCTTCGAAGCCTAGCGGAACAGTCGCATCTCAGCCGTAGGATTGAGCATGTTGGGCCGACCAGGGTGCTTAGCGGTGCTGTAGGCGTCGGGCTTGGGGAGATAGGTGTCGACGAGTGGTTGGGACCGCATTAAAGAATTCGCGATCGCTCGGTCGCTCAACCCGCACTTATAGAGGACTGACCCCCCCTTTTTTTCCCTTATCAATCACTGCCGGACCTCCAGACTGCAGGCGGGGCATATTCTGGCCTCAGCCAAAATACCCACACATGAAAATAGCTCGAAGTGGCCCAAACCTGTGCGTGACTTTGTTAGTGCATACGTTGAAACGCATCCATGTTTTTATGTCGAAGAGCTGCGTGCAGCAATCACAGAGATATGTAATACTGGGTGGGTCTGTCCGATGCTACCATTTGTCGCACCTTGCGCTGGTTTGATCCGAAAGTTCTGGTTGAACGCGCAGCTGAAAATTTGCCACGAAAGTGTCGGTATCATTTCACGGCTGTTGCCGTACTACAGTGGGCCCGATCAGCTTGTATTTATCGACGAAATTGGAAGGTAATTAGCTGCTTTTCTTTTATATTTGAAGTATGAGCTAAGGTCGCCTTGCACGACATCCGTAACTGTGCCGGTTTAATGACGATGCAAATGACGTTATTGTTGCCGAAGGCACTGTAGAAATGTGCGTTCGAGTCGAATGCACGTGGCTACATGACGGAGACTGCCGATCAGTGATAACTACTCAGAGCAGCGAAGGGTAGCAGAGTGGAGCGCCCTGGAAAACGATGGTCTCACCATGGCAGACGGCATGGACACGGTGCCTGCCTAGGAGTCCAATACGAGGCCAACTGCCTTTTGCCTGGTGCTCCAGCCCAGCCCGCAAACTTGTCTTCATTAATGGCGGAGGACCAACGACTGTCAGCATGGCGTACCGCAGCGATCCATGTCTCGGCAGTTGGATGCAATGTCAGCCCCCACATTGATACGATTGTTACTCAGGGGTTACTGAAGAATCCGTGAGGGTTAAGCCCGTTGGTACCGTGGCCATGGATAAAAAAAATTGCCCCCCCCCCCCCCCCCCCCCCTCAGCGCCGTAAGTGCTGGGGGAGCCAGACCTACCAAAAGGGGTGGACACGTTAATCACGAGTGCGTTGTCACGATGTAGTCGACCGCCGCAGAGGTATGCGACTGCACACGTCCCGGAACGCAGAATCGATATCGCCGGCTTGCTCTTGGACTTCGCACTCGGGGTGTCCGAACCTGTTGGCGTTGGCGATCGCATCACCGTGCTCGTTCTTGATGAACACACAGCGGTTTGATCCGTAGCGTCAGTGAACGCACTGTTTAGTGGATATGGTAGGCCGTGGATGACTCCGCCCATTGTGTGAGGATCTTCGTTGCCCTTGTCAACGACACCGAACGGGCTAATGTGCACTTCTTGCCACAGCTCGAGGATGTCTGCGTTTACGACGATGCACCTCCTTCCGTCCTGCTCCTTGCGGTTGTTTTTGACAATGATGTTGTAGCGGCCATCGGCCAGCATGTGGCTAGGTGGTTGCGTTGTCTGACGTGGTAGTGTTCACGAAATAGGCACATGGACACCCGAGCGGTTGAAGGGCGCTTGCCAGTCTGTAGCGTGGTAATCCTTCAGCACTACAATGAGTCATCGAGAAGGTGTGCCATCGCGAGGCCCAAAAATATGCTGACGTAAAACAGCGTCAACGTGACACGTTCCGGTGGGTTCCATGTTGGCGAGTACGAAGCCCTTGAGACGAGACGACGGTCAGCGGATGTTGTCGAAGAAGAACAATGGCTACCAGGGGGTCTTCGTACGAGGTGCACTGGGGAGTCGTCGCTGGTAACTCTGCCCCAGCCCCGAAGTTAGCGCAAAGTTGGTGCTCATTGAACCAGGGCTAAGTTGCTTCATTTCAGATAGAGGCCTGTAATGCATAATCGTGAGGCCGCTGTTTCCGAGATGGGCGCTGTACATGACCATGAGCACCGGGGGGGGGGGGNGGGGGGGGGGGGGGGGGGCGTCCGCTAAAAGCGGGCACAAAAATATCGCCCCTGCAGTCGTGCTCTGAACCTTGAACATATGGTGCGCGGAGAGCTGGTGGACTTGGGGCGGATCGTACTCGCCTCTCAATCTGGTCCGCGGCGCCGAGAAGCTAGCACATCGCAATTGCTGAGTGGCCGGTGACAGCATGTCGTGCGCTCTGGCATTAGCCAGAAGCGATACGGCAATGCAACGGGTAGAGGTAGCGCCATCTCGGGATTGACAACGTTATTAATAGCTACGCCCTGCGCGGAGTGCCCAGGTTGTGTAGCTGGCGCTGGCACCGGTGTCGAGAAGGCGGCGGCGTAGAGCTGGCTGCGCAACTTGTTTACCACGGAAACCAACACATCCACCTTGGTCTCCAGAGATGAGGCCAAATGGATTGCCTGCGGAGGTTCGACGACCGGTACCGACGCCGGTCTATGGAGGTCAGTCACGAAGTCGACAAGGTTAAACCCTGCGGGTGTTGCCTGAGCTTCGACTCGGGTATCCACGTTCGTGGTTGTGACCGAGAATGGTGCTGACGAAGCTGCGGTCTCCGTGCGTATGCTGCCGGGTGCGCCTGCGTCGTCGCCAAGTCACACAATTGACCATCGAGGTGGTCGATCGAGCACGTGTTGGAGATCCGCTGACACGCGTGGCAGATATAGCTGCGCCGCGTCGGCTACGGTGGGCTCAACCGTTGTCGGAAGTTCAGGAATGACGAGCACATCACCTTCGGCTGAAATATCCGCTGCTACTGACTGCCGCCCCTTGGGAGAGCGAGTCCCAGCCTTGTTCTTCCTCTTGCGGGCCGCATCCAGCGGTGCGCCGGTGACAGAGCCCGAGACGCGCTTCGGTTTTATTCGAGTCGTCGACTTGCGAGAGACTAGACGTGCACTCGCCCGCGGGGGATTCGACACGGCAGGTGCAGACGGGACACCTTCGTACTCGTCCATAATGATAATATCAGCCGGCGGTGACACGGACGCAACTGGGCCGGTGGCCTTGGCCATGGGGTTGTCGGCAATACTGGCGCCACCAGACCTTTTGCGGCCCGCAATGATGGGGTTGACAATGGAAGGAGAGACTGGGCGTCATACACGTGGTCGGTGGCGGGAGCGGATGTCTTCGTGGTCGTGAAAAGAGGTAGATGGTGAGAGGTGAAGAGTACCTGAGCTGCTGAAGAGCTGGTGCTAGCTTGGTCGGAAGGAAATCGGAAATATGAGATTTGGAGGGGCGAGGCGAGCGTTGATGGCAGAGCGCCGACCCGTCCCCTGACCCTCATTTTAGCTGCCTGTGCCTCTGGGTGTGCTCCTTCAACGTCGGAATTCATCATTCCTGCGCTTCACTCAGGAAAACATAATTCTTCGTCAGGAGTAACGATCGCAGGCCTGATCACGAAGGTGTCAGCAGCTGAGACTCCGCTTGAGTATCACCTTGTTGGGATCGCTAAACTGGAAGTCCGATTCGCGATTTTATGAAGTCAGCAATGGCCGGGCCATGGGGAGCTGCAAGTTCGCGGGCTGGGGCTCAGCAGCGGCTTGTTGCGCTTGGACTTCATTCAAAGGATCGGTGATGACACCAGGCCAGGTGGGACCGTCATTGCTCCCACGCAGAGGCAACGGAGGTGCATTGCGCAATACTTGAGTAATCAACAGCTCAAATGGGTTTGAGTGTGCAGTTGATGCGGGCTTGGTCAGCAGGCCACGGACCCACTGTAGTCGACCTGCTCTTTCCCTTCCTCCATGTCTTCGAGAGTGCCATTGTCGCGAGACAAATGAGCTTGGTCGAATGCCCAGTGAGCTGTGGATATCCGAGAGTGGGCACTCGATGCGGAATAAATCGTGATCGCACTCGGGGCGGAATCGTTAGGGTCTAACGTAATTGATGCAATCAGACCGTCGTCGATACTGTGACGGGCTGTCACACAAGCACGTTGCACAGAGGAAGTGTGTGCTTCGGAGTT
>LGTU01001437.1:0-10068 GCA_001314425.1 Phytophthora pluvialis | reverse complement strand
TCGATGCAAGAAAAGCTCGAGGCGCTGGACGTCGTCGGTCGAGTAAGTGTTGTACGCACAGGTCCCGACCAAGAAGGAGGGTACTCGTGGTTGGTGACTTTCCTGGACAACGTGCTGAATTCTGGAGACTTGCCGCTTCTTCAAGGGAATGCGAGTACTTTGACTGGCGAGGGCGCTGTCGTCTTTACCCGGGAGGTTACGAAGGGGTCCAATGCAGTAGGCGACCAGTTGTGGCTATCGTTCGACCCGCCAGCGACCGATAATGGCAGCCCCATCACGAAATACCAGGTGCGCTGGGATACGTCTTCGAAGTTCGCCGCAAATCCTGCCGATGTCTTCATCTCGGACGCAGACAAATTGTACCGAACGCAGCGCATCACCACCAGCGCTCCGAGTCTTGCGTGGTCGAACAACAGGATCCAGACGACGAGTAGTGAAGTTCAGAAGCTGCAAATCCTCACTGTCGGAACGTTTACGCTGTGGTTCCGCGGTGTGACCACTTCAACGCTCACGACAGTAGCCACCGGTGTCACGGCAGGGGCTACCACGATGGCCGACCTCGAAGCTGCATTGGAAGCGCTCACCAGCGTCGGTTCTGTCGCCATTTCAGCGGTGACAGTGAACGTGCTGGCAGTGAACGCGGAGTTCCAGATCACGTTCACGGCGCTACCTGGTGCACTGCCATTGTTGCGTCCTAGTGACGATACCGTGGCGTCGGTTGTGCAAGTTCAGGCAGGGACGACGAACTTCCGCAAGGAGGTGGTGGTTTTCGCTTGCACTGCGACGCAGGGGACGGTTCGGTTCACCGCCAACGGGGAACACGCAGACGTGAGCTTTAACGCGGCACTGACTGACGTCGAGGCGAGTCTGTTGACGCTCTTCGGTGTCGAAGCCGAGAGTATCAGCGTGTCAAGCGCCACGCAGACGATCTTGTGCAAGGCTTCAGCTCCAGCGGATGTCAAGATCGTGTTCGATCGCGTGTACGCATATATTACTCTGGCCATCACCAAGGGGGTCGACACTGGAGCCGACGCCGCCATTGCGTTCAACACGGACACGTCGATCGACGGTGTGTACGACGACGACCCTGCCCTCACCATGAGCGGGACGTTCCAGGTGGGCTATCAAGGGCTGTACACCCGACCGCTAAATGCCGAGTCCAGCGCAGACCAACTCCGTTACGCGCTTGAGGATCTCGACACGATGCAAACGGTCGGCGTGGCTCGTGAGAAATCGTACCAAGTGCTGCCAGGCCAGGTTGACGTGACGGAGGGCGAGATTTTCGTGACCTGTTCTGCTGGCGAGATGTGCAACTTTGACTCGGCTGCGTATGGTCTTCCGGGATACGAGATTCGTATTGGTGGCGACTGGTACACAGTGCGCACGGACTTGAGCTCTCCAGGACTTGACAGGACGCGGTTGTACCTGGGTGACTTGAATGGTCGAGAGGTTGGGTATCTAGGGTCGACGCAGACTGGAGTCGCGGTGTATGAGTGGACGAAGGGATACGTGTGGACTGTGGATATGCTCAGCGTGGCATCACCTCTTGGTTACTTGCGCGCCAAGGTCCCGAGACTGTATCCNAACGGACTCAACTGTGCAAACATCTGGTAGTTCTTGTGACAAATGCTACTATTTACCGATGCAGACATCCAAGAAACTTACGATGGGCCAGCAGTATTCCATTGAAGCGTACGCTTACAACATCAACGGTCAGGGAGCTGCACCGATAGATGGATTTATCACTGCTACCCCGAGCCAGGTGCCCGCTGCGCCGTCGAACGTCAATCTTGCGGTTGTCTCCGGCAAAGAGATCGAGGTGTTCTTCTCGCCGCCGCCTCTAGGGACCTCGAATGTGAGTCCGAATTTCAACAACAACATTTCAGCCTACATCGTGCAATGGGACACCACCCCCACATTCAAGCACGGGCGCCAGATCTGTGCGAATTGTGCCACGCAACTCACTGGAGACACCCTGTCCGTCTCAACGTCGCTCTTGAATTTCTTAGCGCAGACTATGAAGTTCACCATCGCTGACGACACGTGCGTGTTCACGGTGGATATGGGGCAGACCACAAGCGCGGTTAAAGTCGTCACCGGTCATGGCTGCGCCACTTTCAATGGCCAAGCATCCCCCGTCTACTACTACTCGTACCCGCCAAAAGTACTCTCGGGTTCTGCGATCCAGGGCTCTCCGCCATTTCGGTACGTTATCCCGAGTCTCACCGCTGCGAAGACTTACTACGTGCAAGTAGCGGCAGTCAATTCGGTGCCTGTGCAGCAGGTAGTTCTAAGCGGAGAACCCCGTGACAACCGCAAGTGGAGCTACCCGCTATCTGCGACCCCAGCTGACAGAGTACCAGACCCCCCGCTATCGGTCTTTCTCAACCCGTTCTCGTCCACGACGCTGGAAGTGCAGATTCAACCGTCTACTCGAGATGGAACGGGGACCGGGGGCACAGGAATTACCGCGTTTTGGATCGACGTGGACAGTGTGTCAACGTTCGACTCTGCTGCTAAGAGCGCACCGGTCGAGGTTCTCGAAAATAGTGGGTCGATCCCAGAGCTTTACGCGGGCGGACCACGCATTTACTACGTCACGGGGCTTTCCACAGGCACGCGATACTTCGTTCAGGTGAAGACCGTGAACTCGATAGGCTACAGCCGGGCAACACTCGCTCCAATGCCTCAGACACCGACGCGGCATCCGAACGGGCCCGCAACCGTCAAGGTGGGCACGCTAACTGTGTCGTCGACGCCTATCACGTCGGCAACAGTGACTTGGCAAAAGCCTGCGGACAATGGCGGCTTGGCATTGACCGGATACAAGGTGGAGTGGTGGCGCGCAGCGTCCCGTCCGGAGATTCAGACGATCGAGCTCAAGTGGACAACCCAGCCGACGACTGCACCGTTTAAACTTTCGTTTGGTGGGCTGACGACAGCAGCGCTGCCAATGGATATCTCGGCGGAAAACCTGCGCTTCGCACTGATGAGTCTGGCATCGCCGACTAAAGTCCCGCTTGGACACGTCCAAGTGTCTCGCTCGGCCGTGAACATCGTGCAGGGCTACCAATGGACTGTGACGTTCGACAACACGAACGTGAATGCTGGTGATCAACCACTCCTCCAGTATGAGCAAGGCGCAGTAACAGGCAGCTCCACTGTGGCTGGACGCGCGTTCGAGGTGCAGTCGGGTGTTGCTGTTCCAACGACGAGCGCCTTCCCGGGGAAGCAAGAGGTTCAAGTCCTGGTCACGTTTCACACAAGCGCAGTGGGTGGCTACTTCCGGTTGAGTTACAAGGGCTCGGCGTGGACTAGTTACCTGTCTGCGACGGTGAGTGTGGCGGATCTCAAGCTGGCGTTGGAGGCGCTGCCTACGACTGGAGTTGTATCTGTAAACTCGGAGACGATGGTGTTGAGTGGGGCCGCATGGACAAACGGCCGAGTGTGGACCATCACATTCAAGTCGAACGTGGGCAACCTGCCCCCGCTCATCGTGGATTCCTCCCGAATCACACCCGCCGGCGCGTTTGTGCTCGTTAAGGACGGAGACAACGCAGTTGATACGACCGGCTTGGTTTGTCTGTCGGACGGAACAAGCGGGTGCCCGGGATCGTGGCCTGCATCCCTCAAGAGCCTCAAGCAGCAGGCCGCTCCGACCAAAACGATCGCCGAACTCGCCACTGCAGGTGAAGCTGCCGTGGATTACGGCTACTCCGAGACGCTGGACGCGAGTACGACGATTTACTCCATCTCGAACCTGACGCCGGGCAATTCGTACTTGGTGTCGGTCTCAGCCAAGAATGCACAGGGACTTGGAACACGCACGCACTCGTCGCCTGCGGTCGTGACGCCGCCACTACAAGTGCCTGGCCCGCCGGTGAACGTGAGTGTTGATGTGAATCCGGGCGTGGCCACTCAATTGATGGCCACCTGGGTGGAACCGGCAAGTGACGGCGGCAGTCCAGTGTGGATGTACCGGGTCGAGTACGACGCGTCGTCGCTGTTTACTCACCGTGGCCAGCAAGATCAATGGTGCTCGAACGCGCCGACGCCGGCCATTTGGCTCGTACAGACCGTGAGGACCAGTGATCCAACGACAAGCCCCATCGCTAGCGGGTATTTCAGGTTGGAGCTCACGCGGAAGAACATCGTGGAGCTGTCGGACCCGATCCCGTGGAATGCCGTCGCTGGAGCGAGGGACGAGGCCAGCTCCGTTACAGCGTCGTATTCCGGGGTCTTCTGCACCGCGGCTAGTGCAGCGTGTACGACAGCACAGCTTCAAACGTCGGGGTCGATGCAGTCAAAGCTCCGACAATTTTCGCAGCTCGGTAGCGGCGTGGAAGTCACACGCAGTGCGATGCCGGTCAGTGGCGGGTTCACGTGGACGATCACGTTCCTGGACGGCGGCAACGACTTCTCGTTGGAGGCGAGGGACATCAATCTAGCGTGCAGCGGCGCCGGTTGCGCCGGTACGTATGCCGTCCTTCCTACGGTGGCAAGAGCTGGTTTCATGCCCTCGACTTGTACTGGGGGCCACGTGCTCCCGGCCTCCGGGGTGCTCAACAAGGGGCAACTGTACTACGTGCGCGTGTTCGCCTACAACCAGATCGGTTTTGGAGACCCAAAGTTGGCGGCGGCACCTCAGAAGCCGATGGTGGTTCCAGGAGCCCCGACGGGCGTGACTCTCGCTGTACTAACGGTATCCGAGCTCGTGGTGCTATTCAATCCTGCTGACGACGATGGCGGCGACCCGGTCACTGGGTACGAAGTCCAGTGGGCCATCGACTCGGCCTTCTCGTCTCCGAGCTCTGCGCTCGTGCAGCTAACGACGGGTATGACCGCTCCGTACCGACGCATCATCTCGTCGCTGACGAAGGGTACGCGCTACTACGTTCGCGTCCGCGCTCGGAATTCGCAGGGTCTTGGACAGTACCAAGTATCTTCTCCATCGTCGCAGCAGCCGTACACGACCCCAAGCTCTCCGACGCAAGTGGTGCTAGGTGCTACGAGTGTGACCATGCTGACGGTGGGGTGGGCTCCTCCTTTCGACGACGGCGGTGACGCTGTTTCCGGCTACGTTGTGCAATGGGATGCAGCTCCCACCTTCGACTCTCTTGCAGTTGCGGCGAGCACCACAGCAGTGATCAACGACGCAACGCAGCGCTCGTACACCCTGACGTTGCTGACGCCTGGCACGCGGTACTACGTCCGTGTCTTCGCCAAGAACCTCGGCGGCAAAGGAACACCTCAAACATCGTCCCCGTCCTCGATAGTACCAGCTACAACTCGACCGGGTAAACCAAACTCGTTAGCTGCCGCGGCCACTGCGACAACCGGCCAGCTTCAAGTTGTGTGGCAGCCACCGCGTGTACCAGCTCACGGAATCCCTTGTGCCGGGACGTTGCAGGCTCCTCAGAGTTGCCCCGTTTTGAATGGACTGGACATGGTTCTCGGCGGAGTGAGTCTGGAGAGCTACTTGGTGCAGTACGCGGCCTCGAGCGATTTCTCCTTAGCGACGGAAGTCAGCGTTACCACCACGTCCGCGATCATCACTGGACTCGAGAGTGGCAAACCGTACTACGTGCGGGTCCTCACGGTCAACAGTCAAGGTCTCAATAGCGACTTCTGTACTCGCGCCAATTCCCAGAGCTTGCTGTGTCCGGACCGCCTCGTGTTGGAAGATGGCAGTGTCGTCACAGGCGACTTCGTATTCGCAGCACCCAAGTAGGTAGAAGACGTAGTTATGTGTGCTTGCTACATACTAGTACACCGTATATTATTTTTTCTTCGTGGAATTCCTACATCCCTAGATACTCGATTTCACGCACAACTAAGCATTCTACTACGTAGTTAGCTGCAAAGCTCACCTTGTCTGTCGTCTACAGCGGTGCGGCGTAGACATAATCTCCCGTGACGACTGTACCATCGAGTAAAACTTGCTGGTCTGGACAAAGCAGGCTTTGCGTGTTCGCACGCTTACAGAAAAAGCTGCGAAGGCCTTGGGTGTTCTGCGCCAGCACTTGCACGTAGTAGGTTTTGCCGGGCACGAGTCCTGTGAGCAGCACCGTCACGACCGAAGACGACGTCGTGGTCTCGATGGGGGTGGAGAAATCGCTTTTTTCCGAGTACTGGATCACAAACTGGGCGAGGTCGACGCCTCCGTAGACCATATTCACACTACCGACAACGGGGCAGCTTCCTGGGGATTCAAGCGTGCCAGCACACGGGTATCCGTGGTACGGGATAACGGAGGCTTCCCATGTCACGCGAAGCTCGCCAGCTACCAGAGTTGGGACGATAGTGAGCGCGGTCGGCTTGCCCGGGTACGTTACCGCAGGCACGAGTGACGCGGGCGTCGAGGTCTGAGGGGTTCCCTGGCCTCCGCGGTTCTTGGCATACACACGGACGTAGTACAGTGTGCCAGGCGTGAGCCCCGTAATGGTGTACGAACGCTGCGCTGGATCGCTCACGATGCCCGTCGTGCCAGTCGTCAAAGCCAGAGAGTCGAAGCCAGCCGCCACGTCCCATTGCACTACGTACGCCGAGACGGGGACGCCTCCGTCGTCGCTTGGCGGGGCCCAACGGATCGTGAGCATCGTCGCGCTTGTGATACCCAGCGCCACTTGGGTCGGTGCACTGGGCGTCGTGTACGGCTGCATCTTCGAAGGCAAGGGCAGCTGGAATGGGCCGTAGCCTTGCGAGTTCTTGGCCCGAATGCGCACGAAGTAGGGCGTCCCTTTCGTGAGAGACGAGATCACGCGACGATACGGCGCGCTCGTGCCCGTGTTGATCGTCACAACCACTGAACTCGAAGTCGTGAAGAAGCTGTCCAAAGCCCATTGGATCTCGTAGGCGGTGACAGTATCCCCTCCGTTGTCGTCAGGTGGGCTGAAGAGCAGCACGAGCTCCGATACCGAGTAAACCGAGAGCGTCACGGCTGTCGAAAGACCTGGCACCACCATCGGCTTCTGCGGATTCGGAGCGACGCCCGGTTTGCCGAAGCCAACCTCGTTGTAGGCGGACACGCGCACGTTGTAAAGCTGGCCCTTGTTCAACGCCCCCGTGGACGGCACCATGCGGCTACCGACGCAGCTCGCAGGCATCACGCCAGCTCGCACTTTCGTAACAACCACGTCGTACGTCGCCGTCACGCACTGCGTCGGATCGACACACGTGAGCTTGACGTTTTTCGCCGCCAGCGCGAAGCTGTCGCCCGTGTCCAAGAACGTAATCGACCACGTGTAGCCTCCGTCTGCGGCTTGGACGGAGCCGCGCTGGACGTCTACCCCACTCGTAATGCGCGTGAAATAGTTGAGCTTGGACTGCATCGAGCCCGACAGTTGCAGGCGTCCGTACGGGTAGTTGGCGTTGCTGTTGCACATTGCGCTGGACGCCGTGCAAAAGACTTTCGAGCTGCTCACGTCAGTAGACGCGACCTCTTCTCGTGCCGTGGCCACTGCGTCCCACGGAATGGGCTCGGACAGATTAGTCGCGCCGAGCCGGGTGAGCTGCAGGTGGAAGTAGCCACTAGCAATCTTCGACGTGGCGGCGGCAGCGCTAGTGCGGACCGTTTGGACGCGCCAGACTGCAAACGTCGGCGCCACAGGACACCAGGCGTCTTGCTGCCCTCGGTTCGTGAACAACGGGGACGGGTCGTACTCAACGCGATACATTCTCACAGCGCTGCCACCGTCGCTCGCCGGCGCCGCCCACGTCGCTAGAAGCTGAGTAGCAACGCCAGGATTCACGTCCACGGACACGCTCGTGGGCGGACCAGGTACCTGCAGCGGGGGGATCACACTCGTAGGAGACGTTTGCGAGCGTATTCCTAGTCCTAGCGCGTTCTTGGCTGTCACCGCGATGAAAAAGGCTTGGCCGGATATCAAGCCTGGGATCGTATACGTTAGCGTCGCCGCACTGAGCGTCTCGTAGAATGCGTACTCCACTGCTGCTTCACCAGGTGCAGCGAGATCGACCACGTATTTTTGCGGAGCCCCTTGCTGTCTCAAGGCCCCAATGGCGAGCGGCCACGAGCCCGGACAGGTAACAAGGTCGCTGCCAGGTAGACACAAGACGCCAGTCCCATCGACAGCGTTGTCGCCGTCTTTGACGCCTAAAAACGCGTCAACCGGCGTGAGCTTGGACGGCTCCACAGTCAACGGAGCCACGTTCCCCACAGTTGAAAGAAAGGTGATCGTCCACACCTGTCCGAGCACGAAAGCGTGTCCTGCTGACGCCATGGCCTCCACGTTCACATTCACAACGCCGATCGTCGGCAGAGCTTCGAGTGCAAGCTTCAGCTTGGCTGCACCGATGGTCGCAGGTAAGTAGTTTGTCCAGGCCGAGCCCTTGTACCCGAGCCTAAAGTACCCGCCCACCGTTGTGCTGGCATGGTATGACACGAGCACTTGCACTTCGGGCTTGCCTGGGAACGTCGTCGACGCCGGTACAGCGATGCCAGCAGTGAGCTCGTACACCCTCCCGGCAACGTCCGCGCTCCCCACCACGTTGCCGATCGCTAGCTGGATTAAAGGCTGATCTCCAGCGTTCATGTTCACGTTGGCGAACGTGACGGTCCACTGGTAGCCCAGGTTGGTGCTTATCGTTGAGCGTGACACCTCCACGTGCCCCATTGGGAGCGACTGGCCTGCAGCGATATTCATGAGTGCGCTGCGTAGGTTTTCCGCTGACACGTCCCTATCCAAGTACCCGGACTTGCCACCTCGAAAAGACAGAGCAAACGGCAGCAGCGTGGGTGTCGTGGTCCATTTGAGCTCAATCACCTGCACCTCTGGTCTCGACTGGGCCCGCCACCACTCAATCTTGTAACTCGTGAGTCCAAGACCGCCGGTAAACGCCGGCTTTTGCCACGTCACGGTCGCGGAGTCAATAGGAGTCGCAGACACCGCCAGTGTGGTCACCTTTGCATTGATCGGTCCATCCGAGTGGCGTGTTGGAGCCACCGGAGCTGGCGCAAGTGTTGCTCGACTGTAGCCGATCGAGTTATTGGCCTTCACTTGAGCGAAGTATCGCGTTCCCGTCGTGAGGCCTGCTAGATAATAGATGCGAGGCCCACCAGCGTAGAGCTCTGGCATGTTTCCACTCGTTAGGAGCACCTCGATGGGGGCGTTCTTGGCCGCCGAGTCAAACGTTGAGACGGAGTCGATGTCGATCCAAAACGCAGTGATCGCTGCACCTCCTGAGCCTTTCCCGTCTCGAGCAGAAGGCTGAACCTGCAGCTGCAGGATAGTTCCCGAGAATGGATACAGCACAACCGACAATGGCGCATCGGGAGCACGATCCTTTGTCAGTACAGACAACCATGAGCTCCATTGACGGTTGTCAGGAGGATCCCCGCTCAGCGCGACTTGCTGGACAGGTACTGAGTTTACTGCTGCCACCCGCACGAAGTACTTGGTGTCAATCAAGAGGTTCGATATCAAGTGTCGGAATGGCGGGGAGCCTTGGATTAAAGCTCCAGCCACGGTCGCCGGAGGGTACGTGTAGTAAGCGAGAGAGTAGGAACGGGTATTGAAGTTGTCGCAGTTGTGGCCGCCAGCAACTTGCACCACCGAGTTGCTCAGAACATTGGCCACCTCCATCACGCAGCCCAGTTCAGTGACGGTGAACTTTGCCTTTTCAGGTAGAAACTCGGCCAGCGCTGTCGTCACAGTGAGCATGATGCCAGTCAGCGCTTTCGCACACCCAGTACAGACTGGAAGCCCGTGCTTGAAGGTGGAGGCGACATCCCACTGGACAATGTACGACGAGATGTCACTGTTGAACTCTGGACTCATGTTCGCGAGTGCGAGAGCTGGTGGTGAGAAGAACACCTCGATCTCTTTCCCGGACACAACGAGCAGATCCACGTTGGACGGTGCGTCTGGTACTCGCCTGGGGGTCGCAACGGCAGCTCTATCCGGTGCGCTACCTTTCTCGTTCGCATTGAAAGCATACACCTCGATGCTGTATGGCTGGCCAACGACGAGCTTCTTGGATGTCTGCGACGGTAGATAATAGCACTTCTCACAGGCACTGCCAACAATCCTCACCGTTGCGTCGTCC
>KQ473679.1:10742-25939 GCA_001314425.1 Phytophthora pluvialis | reverse complement strand
ACAATTCCTCCGTTGCCCCACTCACGATTCCGCCCCCGCTCAGAAGTATGCTTTTCCAATGTGGTCACTCAGAATTCGTCCAGAGCCGCTCAGGATTAATCTTTTTCCAATGAAAATTTGGTTAGTCGAGCTCTCAATCAAGTGAACATGGGTACAGCCCTCAACTTGCTAGCTACTTGCCTAGCTCCATGTTTTCGCCCCTGGCCACTCCAAAGGACGCCTTGAGACAATGGCGCTCCATGCGCCACGCAAGACGACGAGTACTTGCCGGCTTAGCGATCTCAACAGCCTCCTCCGCAGCACGTCTCGTACTCGCCCCTCACTAAGAACTCATATTTGTACTCAGCCATGAAGCGGCGCATCTTTGCCTTCAGCACGTTCCAGCATCCTTCGATCGGATTTCGAATGGGGCTGTAGGGGCAAGCCGCAGCACGACTAGCTTGTTGGCGTTCCTGATGCCGTCCGTCCCGAGCATTTCCCTCCCTAGGGTCTCCACATCACTATGAGCTGGCGCATTGTCGGTCACGATCACAATCCTGTTCGTCTGTGGCAGCTCACAGTACTCCTCCATCCCAAGCGCAGCCGTGAAGAGATCGGGGACGAAGCGGGCATTATCGTGCTTCTTTAGGGATCCGGCGTGCGTACGCATAAGCACGGTACCAGTACCCGAGGACACGTCGCCCAACACATGCAGGATGGAGCCCTATGAAGGGGTGGGCGTCACAGTGGCGCGCCCGCCGACGCGTGAGTAGCCCTTGTTGCTGGATACATACATATTGAAGTTGGTCTCGTCGTCGAATACGATCATGCCGCCACGCGATGCGTGCTTCTCCAGCTTCTCCACAAACTCCTTCCTCTTGTTCTTCTTTTCCGTTTTGTTCATAGCCACCTCCTCGATTCGTAGCTTCTTGAGGCTATACACCATTCGCTGCAGGGCTCAGTGAACGGATGGCGTGCTCATGGACAAGCCCAAGTCGCTGATCAGTCTGACGCACATTTGTTCGCAGGTGTGGCGGTAATCCTCGTCGAGGTACTGCTCCAACTTGCACATGACCTCCATGGTCATCTTGATGCGCGCCCCGCACACCACCATGCGTCTTCGGCTCACCGTCGGCGTTGAGGACAGCGCGGCGAGCCGTGCTATAGGGAACATTGTTATGCGTGGCGACCTCGCGCCTTCCTTGAACGCACGCATGACGCGAGCCTTAGCTGCTGCGCGCTCGTGCTACCGTTGCTTGTTGGTTGACTGGGGAGGGTGGAGGGCATCATGCGGGGGGAAGAGGCCGAATTGAAAGTGAGAGCGCCTTTGCGGTGGCGGCGCAGGATGCAATGACTGTCACTGGAGATTGCTGTTTTGGCACCAATACGATTGGTTGTGTTCGCTTGATTGGGGACGCGATGGCACGAAAGTTCTCTTTGTAGGGAATGTCTCTTTTGTATAAAAAAAAAACTCGGTTAAATTTTCACCGCGAACTTCTCACTGTTCACTTGCTTTGGTAAAACTGCCGACTTCATCGGAAAATGGTGTACTGGCAGATATTCATGGGCGGTATCAGGTAGCCGATCAGCGACAGGCTCATTAATGCGGTGCACCATCGTGTTCGTAGTAGTTAAAATTGTACGACTGGCGAAGTACTCGTCCGTCGCCACATCTGGGCTATTCAGATTAGCGTACATGTAATCGGTTAGACACATCATGTCTTGGGAATAGCACCCGGGGCTATGTTAGCGTCTTCGCTTGTTGCGTCTGGAGGTATGTCGAGCAACATGTCGCTTGGTATCTTCATGTAATCTTTACCAATCGCTGGGTTGAATTCGTGCCTACCCTCTCCAACTTTGAGTAGAAACTCCGAAAACGCAGCCAATTTCTCCGCAGTCGGTTAATTTTTGGCTGTTCGGACACGCATGTTTTCGGTCAAATGGCTTGACAGAAGTAACGCCATAGTTCTGAAGATTTGAGGCAAGCATCAATGGTTTCTGCTGGCGTTCCCCGCTTTACAACAGGAAGAATTTGGCGAAAGTCTCCCGAAACGAATGAAAACCTTTCCGCCAAAAGGCTCTCGATCATTTTTCATCCCATTCCGAAACGAACGATCGACTGCCTCGAACGCATGTCGGTGGGTCATTGGAGCTTCATCCCAAATAACCAGGCTCGCTCTCTCTACCAACTTTCTCAAGTACGAGTGTTTGTAAATTGAGCAGGTGGAGTTCTCATCCAGCTCCAAAGGAATCTTGAATGCTGAGTGCGCCGTTCCCCCCCCCCCCCCCTCTGTCAATGAAGAACAGCTTGCTTCCCACGTTCGGTTGATTACCAGCTCCAATAATTCGCTCGTGGATTTCTGCTGCCCACTGTTGAGTGGATCTTCGGTCTGAACGGTTTCCTCCAGTGCTGACTCGTTATACCTTGTAAGCTCGCGATGAATATGATTGTTTTCCAGAAGAGACTCTAGTACCATCCTCGGGAATTCGTTGAGCTGCGGGAGCTCAAAATCTTGCACTGCATACTCATTACCCTGTAGCAGATCTTGAAGGCTTTTCAGTGTTTTGAACATCACCACAGAACTCCTTATGGGATCAAGCAAGTCACGATGCTTATACGCAAAGTCTTCGGACAGGTCTTTGTAAAACCTATCCCACAATTTTCGTATATCAGACGGCATGGAGTACACTAAAAGTGTTGCAAAAAGCGGCGAAGTTGATACGGTATATTAAAACCCGCTGTTTCCGTCATACAGGTACTCTTTATCGAGATACACCGCTTGTTTTGCCGCCTCTTGGTATGAGGGGTACGGTACACCACCAATCGTCCTCAAATCCGTGAAAGAACTGGACCCTCTACGATGAATCAGCATCACCCGGAGGTAGAATCGCTCCATATCCCGGGGAGACACATGAATCATTCTGCCAAGCGCTGCGTGAAACTTCGTTCGCCGGACCCATTGCTTGTTTTTCCAGCTAAACTTCTTGGGAATGTCTAGGTAAAGCATCGTGTTAGCTATGTGGTTTTCCGGAGCACTGCTTGCGCATAGTCCAAAGAAACACGTCAGCATAGTGTGCCCGCCCTCTTCAATAACGTCCTCAGGACTATCGTCTGATCGGAACACGACTATTTCCCCTCCAAGTGCACAGTAAGCTGTTCCACCGAATGGGGCTTGCCTGGACAATGCCGTCGAGGAGCCGTATGCACGCCTCTACAGGAGATATATACCGCGCATCCAGGTATCGCAACACTTCATTTGGTTGCTCACGCGCGTTTGCATTCTGGCGTCTCTCCGTTCGTTCGGCTTCTACAGTAACCACTGCCTTGTCAGCGCCTTTGTACACGTACTTAACTGCAATAATTCCAGTACAGATCTCCACATTGATGTGGGCAGTTATACTTCTGGGAGAAGTAGGGATTATAGGGTACGGCCACTGATCAGTCGTTTCGTTGGCATATTCTCGCTCTCTACGTTTCAATACGCCCTACGAGCGCCAACGCCTTCTGTAAACAGGGTACACACACGTTAACTCGGGTGATCTCAGCCAACGGTTCGGAAATCCTTTGGAGCAGCGGCTATCCTTCATGCAAGCACAGTTCGGTTTCAGAGCGCCACACGGACCATGCATCATACAAGTCATGACCGTCTTGTACAACGCTGGATTCGTGGCCGCATCCGGGATTTCTGCCGATACTATTCTGGCGATAATCTGTCTTGTACGTGGTTTGTCCTCATCTACCAGAACTATTAAAATATGTGCGTGAGGGACACCCCACTTCTGGAACTCGACGACGTAAATCCGAGCTCGAACACGCCCCAATACACCTTCGTCTAGATCGAGAAGAAGTGACTTGAGCTTTTGATGCCACACACGCGCAACCAAGTCCGGGCGATCCTGAGCTTTCTAGCCTTCTGGTATATCTCCAACTTTTTCTTCCCAATCTGGGTTGCACGCTATAGTCAGGGAAATATGCGGCTTGCCAAATTCACGAATAATTGCCATGGAATCTTGGTACGACCTGTAGATTTGGCGAGGTCCATCCATGTATGTCGACGATAGGATAATGGCTTCTCAATGCGATCCAAAAATGTTGCCGAGGCTTTACTCGAGTCCGGATCCTGTAAAGTCACGTTTTCGAGGTTGTACTCAGTAAAGCGTCCGTCACCCTCACCCAAGACGGCAGGGGTTTCAGCGAGGTACGCATCTTGAACTCCCGAATAAAGATCTACTCTGAGTGTGGTTTGATTGTTCGAAATCCATCGCAAAGCCTCTTGCTCAACTTTTGCCGCTGCTCAACACACCATTGTTGAAAGAGTCACCCTCCTTGAAGTAAAGCGGAACCGTCGCCTTTTTTGTTGTTGGAAAAGCCGAAATGCAACATGCTCGCGCGGAGACATTTTCTCCTTACCACGATATTTTTGCCCATTCGCATATTTTTCAGTGAATGTCCACCCAAGGTCACCCTGCGGGAAGAGCAGCGGATACTGTAGAGGGTCATACATCGGGTTGCTCTCAAAACTTCGAAAGAGCCCCCCCCCCGTGTTCATAAACAACAGGATGTCTATGTGTTTGTTGAAATTTCCATCACCGCGCCAACCTCGTTCACAATAGATAAGTTGGTGACACTCGGTCTACACCTGTCAGCGGGTAAACGATATACAACATCTTCAGCCTCCTCGCCGTCATCCGTGTTTTGTCGAATCTTCCCGCCGTGGGAAATAAATCGTGGAGCAAAGGCATTGTATGCCTCCATCATTCTCTCTAGTGTTGTCAGTTTTTCCGTATCGAGATCGGCGGAGATCGTTTTTCGACGCAAGACAGGCTACTTAACCCCCTCCCCCCCGGTACGAGAGCAAATCGCATATGCACAGACTATTTTTCACATGCTTGATATCAAGCATGTTATAGACAGCTTTCACTTGAAATTTGTATGGGCAAAAAAAGAACGACAACCGTATCTTGGTACAAAGCACTTCCGACCGCACAGTTATGTGACCACAAGCTGTATATCCAGCGTCGTTTATAAAATCCGTAGACGCCATGCTTGATATCGCGGATATGGTTTTGGCCCTTTTACTGGGAGTGAGTTTTCTTTGTTGCAAGACGTGTGCAAAACGGCTGCGATTGCGAAACTGTGCGTTGAAGATGAAAGTAAAACGCGTGAAATGAAAGCACTGTTAGACGATTACTCACGTAGCTATCCTGCATGTGTTCCTACTCCTACTTAGCATCATCACTCGCCTTCTCTACAACACCTTCATTCCATCAAACTTGCTAGCGTCACAATTCTCACCCTCGGCAGCGGCGGTGTCATCGTTGCCAGCACTAGGGGTAGTGGGCTCACCATGATTGTCTGCGGCTTCGTCAAGGGTCGTCTTCACGGGGAGTGTCCCCATCAGTGTCGTCTTCTTCGTCCGCTACCTTCTTCCAGGGGGCCCTCATCTGTATGCCACGGCAGCAACGCGGCTGCGGGCGCTCGGTTCCGTTGCTCCAACGTTGGTGCCATATCGTGTAGCAGGTCAGATTATTGTTGGAATAAAGGCCTTGCCGCACCTTAGCACATAAGTACACGCTAGCATGATATCAAGCGTTAGTTCAGCGCTAGCATGAAGGATGTCAAGAATAAAACACTTACCGTTCTGAGCCCTGCTGCATTTGGGACAGTAAAACCGTGTCACCCGAGGCTAAGTGCTAATGGTCTTGCGAATAATCCAGACCTCGCGCCGTTTGTGAATTCCATTTACCTCAACCCACTCCTCGTCCGTCTCGAGTCCGTGGTCTCCGCTGGTAGAGCTGTCGTTGCCTTGCGTTGGCGTGACGGACCCTGGGGAGTACATCTACGGACACACAACAACAATTAACAAAGGTCGAAATAATATCAAAATAACACCACGCGTACCGTGTCTGCGGGGCCACGTCCAAAAGCCGCGCGTACAGCTGCGTAATGAAACCGGCATCGTCAGCTGGAGGGTCGACATTTTGCTCTGCGTCATCCACGTCCTCGTCGTCTCCCTTCTGGTATTCTTGGTCATCTGCTGGGCGCTGGGGGCGTTGACGGCGCTACAGGATCCTCGTCCTTCTTCCATTCGTCGGAGCCGAAGACTGCGTCGCAATCTCGCGTGCCGTCGATACACTCATGGTGTTCACGGACAAGCTGCTCACGCTCGGTGCTCTGTCTCTACTCCAGATATACTTCGGCCCCACGCCGTGTCACGCGGAACGGCACCATCTTCACTCTACGTGGCGGTTTTTTGAATAAACGAGGGGCTGTTAGACACTTAATATTTGCAAGGGGGAGGTACGTACTGGCCATGGTAGAGAGCGGATACATCGAACTTTCTTTCTGCAGTTAGCACCCCAAACCCTGTGCATCGAGTACCAATTTGGCTCAATTGACCGGTCTATGGCCATTTTCACATGCTTCCTTATCAAGCCTTAGTGCCTGGGTGGTTAAGGCCCTCGTCAACGATGTAAATCTGCGCAAACTTGGCAGGGACAACGTCTTCTCCATTGTGATCCATGTGTGGAAGCATGGAGCCCAGGTAATGCCCCATAGCACCTTGGATTTTACACACCGAATTACCACTGAACAGATGTATCGTCGCACATACGTTGCACCCCTACACCATCGCTCCGAGCAACTTCGGTGGGCGTGAAAGCAAATACCTCGTTGTATGCGCGAATGAATATCCGGAACTGGGGATCACAGTAATACTGGAGGAGATAATACGGAACTCGCTTCAGCGCAGGAAGCTGCACTCTGCCCTCACGACAGCAAGAAACTTCCGATTCACCAGGCCATTTCAACGCCCCCCACCAACGCACTCACACATGTTTAGAAAGACATGGCGACCGTTGACTATGTTTTTGCCCGACACCTGGGTTGTGTCGAATGCCTCGTGGTTTGCAAGTGAGTGACCACGTCGCGTACACTTTCGTCAAATCCGTGCTCTTTCTTTCGCGGCTTCTTGCTCTTCCACCGCCTGCGCTGCGCGTCTGTCCTCTTGGTACTGGCTGACAGGACAACTCCCGTTCCTCTTCCTGTTGCTGCGATCGCCTTGCCTTCTCATACAAACGATCCTTCTCCAAGGATGACTGCCGCTCCTCTTCTGTTTGCTGCGATCGTCTTTCCTCCCGATACAGGCGATCCCGCAGCCGCTCTATGTCGCGGTCTTCTTGACTTTGATGCAACTGATGTTGTTCTTCATTTTTCCGTGCACGCTCTCGCTCAGGTTGTCGCTCTTCCCCTCGAAGCTTAGCTCTGCGAGCGCGCTGAAGCTCTCTTGCTCTTCTTTAGCACGCTCTTTCTGGGAAAGACTTATGTTAGCCCTTTTTTTTTATAAGAGCCTTCTCCGCAGCACACGCACGTCTGGCTGTTGCACGTTCTTCTGCGGACATATAATCGATCCCCGCCACAAACACAGATGCAGTATCGTCACCCATGAGGGCCATTTGATGCTCCAATGGGTCATCTTCTTCTTGCTTTCCTTCCTGGACTTCGCTAATCCGTGACTGATCTCGACGTAGTGCATCCCCAGTAGTTGAATGATGGGGCACTAGTTAAGTGGCCACATTAATTCCAACATTGTTAAATTGCGCTGCCCGCTGACAGAAGAGAAACAATGCACTCCTGTGGCTATTTTTCTTCGCTTTCGGTCCCCAGCAGATTCTTCCCCGTCAGGCGCTCGATGAGCTTCTTCGATTTCCTCGATACTTGCGTATTTTCGTTTACGTGGTGCCATGTTTTGTGCTAAAGCCACACCAAAGCCGCACACGTTTAGCGAGACGCGGACATGCCAAAGAATATTATGGGTGGAAGGTCCTACGAAGGAAACCCAGTCTTCAGTTCCCATATTTATATTTACCACCGTAAGCAATAGTAGCCTCTGATACTTTTTTTCTCGCAATCTTTTTTTTTTAACTCAGTTCCTGATACTCCTCCACACGCCCTCCAGTCATTTACGATATTGCTTCTTTTAAAATAATGTCCATTTAGTACACACTTTCCCTCACGCACGTTACGAACCGACGAAGCATCTACCATCAGCTGAAATTCATGGGGTACATGAACTTCAGATCCGGTCTTGCTTCTCTAAACATCCGCCCTCCTCTATATACTGCGGGCTGCCCAATACACAAGTCGGGTTTCTGTTCCTAGCGATTTCCTTCTACCATCCTCCATTTATCACAGGCTATGCGGTAAACAGCTCCAGTTTTAGTTTAATTTTTAGATATTAGCCACACTCGCTTTATGTTTGTTGTTGTTGTGATTTTTGCAGTGTGACTATTGTCGATATGGAGGATGGTTTTGGGATGTTTTTACTGACTACGTTGTATCAGTTTCTAAATGGACAGGAGCACATCGTTGTATTGAGGTGAGGCGGGTGAACGCCTTTTCCCGTCCAGGGCGTATAGCGCGAGCGCGGCCCCACAGAACAGTCTGAGCGACCAAAGTCGTTCGGACCAGCGGGGTTGGTCGGAACGCCCTTCTCCGTTCGGGCGAGTACTTCGTATGGGGATCACGAAGACTCGTCGTTCGGACTGAGGGGGGGCTTCTTGGCGTGNTGAAATACATATCGGATACAATAATACAGAGTGCGTTCGAACTTCCGAACGAAAAAAACGCAGGGAGGTTAGTTGGTAAGTTTGTAGTAAATCGTTCAGGTTCTTGAGCGTGTGGAACTTGACCAGGTCATCCGTTGCCTTGCCTTCCAAAGCCCGGTACTGGTACGCGAAGTCCTGGGAGAGATCACCGTAAAATCGATCCCATAGGCTGCGATGTTCCGACACTTGGGAGTACACAATGATCGTGGCGAAGGGCTGCCGTAGATCCGGAACTGAGAAGCTTCTGTCATACACGTTACCCATTCCGAATTGTCGTGTAGATAACCGGCGTGGAGCGCAGCCTCGCGTTACGAAGTGTAAACAACACCATGTACAGTTCGCAGGTCTTGAAAGACGTCGGGCTCTTGCGGTTGCATAGCAGCACACGCATATAGAACGTCTCCCACTCCCTGAGAAACGCGGACCATCCGTCCGAGGGCGGCTTGGTACTGTTTGCGGCGCACCCAGCGCATTGTTGCTGCGTCCCATCGCAAGAGCGTGAGAGTACCCTGATTCACTATGGACTTCGCCACTTGGTTTTCAGGATCCTCGCTCGCACACAACTCAAAGAAGCGGGTCGACTTGGTGTGTTCGCCGCGAGTGATAATACGATCCCGGTTGTCGCTGGAACGAAACGTGACCATCTGCTGGTTCTCCAATATGAATTGTAACCTGCGTCATGGCATGCGCCTTTCCTTGAACAGAGTAATTGAGGAGTCGCATGCAGGCCTGAACTGGAGATATCTACCGTGCGTTCAAGAACCGCAAAATCTCGTTGGGCTCCATTCGCGCTTGGTCCTCCTCGCCGCGCACGGTCTCCACCGTAATGATTGCTTTGTCCGCTTCCTTGTACACGTACTTGTATAGGTATTTGACTGCCGTAATCGCCGTGGAGACTTCCACGTTGATGTGGCAATTTTAGGGTACCACCCACTGGTTGATCGTCTCGTTGCCGTACTTCTTCCCTTTGAACCGAAGCACACCTAACTCTCTGCGCCTACGTCTTTAAACGGGATAACCATGTTTCCCTTTGTAACCTCCGCTAAAGGCTTCGAGTATCATTTCGTGCACTTGCCGTCTTTCATGCAGGCACACTCTGGGTCAGCCCAGCCTACTACAATACGCTGGCGAAGAGAGGGATTAAGGAGAGAGCGGATTACGCCAGTGAGAATTACACCTATCTCCACACGATGGCAAGTGGAAAGGTGTGCTCCTCGCGGTTAGACAGGTTTGTACATCGGTGGAACAGCCAAAATGCTAGTGCGCAGCACTACGACGGAGGAGGCTCCTTGCAGAACAGATCATCGGGCAGTACTGCTGGTATTACATTCGCCGAAAGGGGTCATACGCTCACTACATCGGCCGAAGCTTTTCCCTCCGCCGGTGTATGTCAAGACCGCAATGCACAACCTCATTCAGTGAAGGCTGATGGACGTGGGTGATGCATTTAAGGTGGCAAAAGCAGCGGAGCGCGCAGTGATGTGGGAGAGATTCAAACAAGAAATCAAGAAGGAGATGAAAGGGCTGAAAAAGCGAGCTAAGACACGCATGACCAGAGAGTACACACAGAAAATCAAATGCGTGAAGAAAACCTGGAGCAGTGTGGATACTCATCGGAAGCAGGGGTAGCGGAAAGAGCAGAATTAATATAGGCCTACAGCAACAGAGGAGAGCTGTCAAAATGAGAGCATTAGTAGCGAAAAATGCGTGGAGTTTGAAGGCGTCGACGCGGCACTTCTTCAGCCGAATATGTACCAAAAACGGGGGCAATACCATACCCACAGTGAGCACACGATTGGGGGGCACGGAGACAGATGAACACGACAAAGCAAACATACTAGCAGACAGCTAGGATGCAATCTTTAATGGAGAGGCCGAGGACAAAACCAACACAGCCGAGTATATCACATTGCTGAAAAGGAAGTGGAGCAAAGAGGACATGAGTGACATTGGTGCAAAAACAACGGAGGAGGAAGTAGCCGCTGTCATACGCCTTTGCAAGGAGAGCAAAGCGTGCGGTCCAGACGATCCCGGCAATGAGTGGTGTCGGGATCACAGTGCGGATCTCACCCTAATCCTTACACGACTATTCAATGCGTGGACGGAAGAGGGAACAACTCCGTCAAGCTTCCTGGAAACCAACATCTTCAGCATCACGAAAGGAGGGGACACGAGTAACCCCCTAAACTGTAGGCTAATTGCGCTCTTGAATACGGACTACAAAATATTTACCAGGATACTAGCATGGCAGGTACGAGTACACATGAACCCTTAGTGCATCATACACAATATGGATTCGTTCCAGGTCGAACCATTCACGAGGCCATAGGCTTACTGGAGGCAGCGAAGGTGATATGTGCAGGAGAGAAGTGTTAAGCGAGACGCAGGTCCTACTTCTGGGCTTTGCAAAAGCCTGTGACTCTCTCGACAAAGTGTTTTTGCTAGCAGTACTGAAGGCGAAAGGATACCCACCGCAGTTCTGTCGGATTATTAGAGCCATCCATACGAGCACCACGGTGCAATTTATGGCTAATGGAGTGCTATTAGACAAACGACGGGCCACCAGCGGGATCAGGCAAGACTGTCCACTGGCCCCCGTGCTGTTCATACTGGCAGTTGACCTGCTGTTCGATGAAATTGAGAGAACAATTGCCCTGAGAGGCATCCCAGTAAGCGACCACGACAACACCAACCACCTGCATTTTACCGCCTACGCAGACGACTCAGCCATCTACTCGCTTCGAAGAGGATGCAAGAGGAGGCGATACGGGCGGTAGGGCGCTTTTCAGCAGTATAGGGGCTCAAGCTGAACGTACATATATCAGCGGCAATAAGATTGGGGGGGGGAATGCAGACGAGAGGAAGGCATGGCAGCAGCGGTGGAAGAGATAACCAGCACCAGGGCATATAGCGGGCGATGGAAACACAACAGCGGAGGCGTGGGATCGAGCATATGGGGCGCTACGGGTAAGATTGGTGCTCGCGGAAATGAAGACGAAGACGGTAACACAGAGAGCAGCAATAGCATCGGCCATCATTATATCCAAGCTCTTGGATGTGGCCAGACACGCGTGGTCGACAGCAGATATTATCACAAATGTATACGACACTTCGTCTGGAACGCGTCATTCACTGATCCAGGAAGGGCGCCAGCTGGATGGATTTAAGTGGCAGTAGCGTGGAAAGCACCTGCTGATGGTGGAGTCGGCATCCAAGACATCAGGGAGGAACTAATAGCGATGAGCGCCATGGTGGTAGAAGCATGGGGGCTAACCGACAAGACGCAACTACACACCACAGGAAAAGTGCTGCAGCGACACGATCGGGAGTCAACCGAACATCTAGTACCGAGCGCTCAAGAACCGCTGAAAACGATAAGAGAATCGATGTGGGCAACAGGACGGCCATGGGCAGAATTTGGGTTCCCACAATCATGGAGGAAGCAGGACGACGGATCGGTGGACGACAGAGAGGAGGCGAGAGCACTGAGGAAGTAGTTAAAACACAGTGCGGGCATGACTTCAAGGTGGGCGCACGAGGTGTTTCAAATCGCATTGGACAGGCAAGTGCGCAGGCACATGAAGAAACGGGCTGCAAAAAGAGAGGCAGAGCAAGGAAAGTGTTTACAGGAGGCGGTTGCGGATCTCCAACTCAACTTGGTTGGAATATGGGACGCACAGGAAACGCCGACAACGTGGAGAGATTATTACAAGCTATGTGGAGCGGTGAGAGGGCAGAAAATGAGAGATGTAGTGGAGATAGAACGGTGCAGCGCGGGAGCGGTGCTGTTCAGGCCAGTGGAACATGAGTTGCCAAAGCAGAGTGTGCATGCGCACCAGTTTCGAGAACTGTGCATGAATTGATTGGCGAACTATCGGGAGCTAATTCACAAGCGACAGGAAGAAGACTGGGTGAGGGTGCGCCACCAAAGAGAAGACCCACACCATTTATTCACAGTCAGCGAGAACGGGCCGGCAGTACTGAGACACACCTGGGGATCCGACACGACAACAGGGGACTGGGACCCCGCGAGTGGAGGAGTCACCAAGATGGTGGCCAAGGTTCTGCAAACCAGGAGTGATGAGATCTTGGGCACTCCCCACAAACGTCTGCACAGAATCAACCCAATATGGGTGGGAAAACGACGGTGGACGCAGTCGAGACATGCATACAAGAACATGATGAGGAGGAAGGCTGCAGCAGAAGTAGCGGCAGCCCAGCAAACAATGGGTAACAGGTGGAAAGCAAGCAACGGGTCAATTGCGGAGGCGATCGGTACGCTCAAATGGAAGACGATTCACACCATGGAAGGCGTATCCGCATATCAGATACAGAATGTTATGAAACTCAAACAACATCGGCTACGGATATGGACCGGACCAGAGCGAGGCTATTGATGTCCAGCGATAAGGTGTCGAGATCAGCAGCAGGGCGGAGGAGAACATTTAGTGTGGACATGTCCGGATGCGGCGAGGCACTGGCGAACAATGTTGATGTGGGGCGGAAACGGAAGCAGAAGAATACCAACACGTAGTGCCAGACATATTCGGATTCAGATGAAGGCACATGCCGAGGTGGTTGGTCAGCTGGGGCACGGAAAACGACATTGAGCCATGGGATGCGCTATTTACAGATGCCAACGACCTCTGGGCACTAGGGTGTGCGATCACGATAACAACGATCTGGAGCTGGAATGTTGATCAAGTGTACACGGATGGAAGCAAGGCAAGGACAATAACGGAAGCAGTGGGAGGCCTGACAAGAATGATACATGAGATATCGGATAAGGCTATCCCGCTGAGGTCTGAAACGGCCACACAGATACAAGCGGCGGACTATGCCATCACCAGGTGGACAAAAGAAATGCTACTAGGATTAAAAAAGAGGGAGGTGCAACCATCAAGGGTGGGCTTCGTTGACGGAGAGTCCAGGGGAAACCCGGGATCAGGGGGGGCAGCAACAGCGTGATTCTGGAGGTAGGCCCAGAGCTGGGAGCGGCATCAGCGCTCGGTCACAAAACGACAACAAACAACGAGAAGAGCTCATCGGTCTGCACAGATTACTGGTGATGGCTGCGGAAAAGGGGTGGAGCGGGATACATATTGTTGGTGTAACGGGGTTACATTCGGGTAACATGAGTTACCCTTCCGAAAGTGATCATGTCACTTTCTAGATGGCTACATATGTCATTGAACCGAGAACAGCGACCAGGGTCCTGAGAGCCACTCAATCCTGGCTCTGGGGCATTTATATAGGTTTCACTATATGTATTGTACAGTTTGTATTGCAGGACAAACTGGACTCTTACTTAAATATATTCAGTCTTACTTTTACCTTATCTTTGGTACCAGTCCCCTTCAGACCAGGGACTAAGTGAACTGTCGTTCACTGGAAGTTTGTATAAACTCCGAAGCACACACTCCCTCTGTGCGTCGTGCTTGTGTGACAGCCCGCCACCCGGAAACTACAGCATTGGTATCGTTTGGCGCCGAGGTTGGCGGACATCTGCCACGTGACCAATTGGACGCACCATTTCAGAAGGCACAATAAAGTGGCAGATTGGCTAGCGAACTACGCGATGGGCTCTGGACGTAACACGAGAACGCTGTTCGAGGAGGAGGAGGAACCACATCAGCTGAGACGCGGAGTATATCAGCACATGGACGGATATATACGTCAATGGGAGGAGAACATCACATGGAGACGGGTGGAGGGAGGTGACGGGATGGAGATGACGCATCCAGACAGGGAACCACGCAGTAGAGGTGGAGTCAACAGGCCTACGGAGCATGGAGGAACCACATAGGAGAATATACACCTACGTGGAATGGTCACTAGAGTTCAAGCCCAGCTATGGATTAAATTACACAATCTACCTCACCTATTCTTCTTATTATTATGGAAGAGCTGCAGGTACGACCATTCTATTTTCAATTTAAGATTGTTTGGTTTTATTTTCTACGCAATAAGTTGAAAACAATACCTTGTTTCGAAGACGCGCTGACTACAGATTTCCCCGGCAAATGTACAACTGCGACAGACCTTATACCTCGCACAGTTAGTACATTGATGTGCAGGATGATAGGCGCAAGAGAGGGAGTGGGCTGGTAGCGCCGATCCTCGCCGATTTCAGCGAAAATCGTGTAATTTTCTGCTAAAAAAAGGCGAATACATCGAGTTTCCGATGAAAATCGCTGTATTTTCTGGGGTAGAATTCTTCTAGTTTTCTATGTCTCGTTGCATCAATAGTGATCCAACCCGACTCGACTCAGGATTCAGGCCGCGCTTGGACTCAGTCTCGCTTTTGCGGTCCATGGGGGCCGCCCTTCCCTACTCAGGGACATATATCGCTGCCGCGGTGCCAATTTAACGAGGCTCTCCTCGTACCAGCCCCAAAATCCATCGACGATGGCGACAACCTACCACGGAGACACCCCTAAGCATACTACTGCCAGCCGACCCCGCGGTAAGGTATTGATACAGGCGGCATTAGTAGCCAAAAGAAGCAATTTATCGACGACCTCACATAGCAATTAACAAGGGGAATATGAGGAATCCAGACAGAAAACAGTCATTCTACGGGGGAGGCCAAATTTGCATCTCGACAATAT
>KQ473679.1:0-10732 GCA_001314425.1 Phytophthora pluvialis | reverse complement strand
CTGGTGATGGGCTGCGAATCTATCAAACTTCAGACGACTTTCTCTCGGAAGAGCTATCTTTGCCTCAGCGTACGAGCAACTACGCGTACGAGTTCCTCTTCGGGTTGAGCTATTAGGGCACTCGAAGGCAAGAAGGAACCGTAACACCAATTCGTTTTGCTGCAGGTAGTGTAAGAGCGTTAAAACCACTGGAGACAAACTGATTAAATCGACAATTTTAGATCTGACCTCACCGGACGTCGGCATCAACTCCTTCGTTTAGAGCTATTTCAGAAGCAATAGGCAATGCCCATTCGGAGTAAATACAACCAAGGAATTAATAGTTCGTTCATTTGTATATATCAAAGCGTCGTGGACGAAGTTAGTCAGTAGTCGCACCCAAAATCCGGTCTGGTTACCTCTGATTTACGAAGTTAATATATGTAAAGTTAGCACCCGCACCGGCACTCCATGCATGCAACCAGTACTTATATTTAAGGTTTACCTTTGCACCGGCATTCCATCGTGGAATTTCCATGCATATACGGTATGGCAGGTGCTCCGGTCTATGTTTTCTAAAAGGGTTAGGTAACGGAAATCATGGGCACTGTTCATGATTACCAGGTTTTCCCCATGGTTTCGCAACATTAATGACCGATTCCTTACTGAAGCCGTAATATATACTGGCTATGTTTGAGCCATGTCGAAACATAACCAAACCATGTTGACAGTACGGAATGAAAAATGGAGACTAATCGGGATGCTGGGCTGTCGGCCGTGTATTTACTCTTGTAGGCCATACGTCGAACCTACCACACGTAATGAACCCACTTGGTCGAGACATGGAAAACATGGACGCTCAGGTGAAACATGGGTGAATCATGCGAACATATATTGGCGATCTTAGCTGCTCTGCTTACGGAGTGGCTGTCTGTTTGTCTTTGCTGGTGTCGCTGAAGCTCACAATGGTCCACAGAAGAACCCAACGGCGGCGTTGCAAACCTGTCGTCGTGTAGTCACTATCAGCTTCCTTGAAGAAACGGCAGATGAAAAGCCCACAGTTGTCGCTGTCTTTCTGGAAGGGGCTGTGGACAGCGACTATCTGGAAAGACTCGGACAAAATCTTCCTCTTCAGCTCGTCGGCCACCTCCGCCAGCAAGTTTTGGTTCGAGTGTTTGTCGAAGCTGTCGTAGCAGTAGAGGATATTCCTTGACCGGGCCACCAAAATGGATGTCCAGTGGTTGTTGTTGATGTTCAGAGGCAAAAAAAAGAAGATCCTCGGTCGTACCCGTGAGCAGACTCAGTGTCGACGGCGGAACGCGCTTGCCTTTCTTCGTCGCAGGTGTGTGTAGTGACGGCAAAAAGAGTGTGGTCACGTTCGGGCACTTATCCGCCTGCACAATCTTAAAAGCATGGATGAAGTCGTCGTGGAACCAAGCGCCCTCTCGAGCGCAGTACAGATGCGTCCAGTCCAGCTCAAACCAAAACCAAATCCTGGGAGACGTTCGAAGGGCCATGCCTCCAACATTCGCTTTGCAAACGCTGCTGCATCTTCATAACGAAACTGGTCGTTTACTGCGCTCATCATCCACGAGTAGCATATGTTTCCTTTTCTGCAAATATCATCCAAACTCCAAACGTACTGCATTGCCATCAGTTGTCATTGCGTGACCCCTCCTTTTCCATCGACCGAAATAATCCAGCACTCATCAGTAACATCTACTGGTGTTGTGAGATCCATTGTTTTTCCGAAAGGTGCCTTCTGCTCTATAAGAACATAGGCTTCAATTTTCAGAGTCTCTGGTAGCCGATATGGCAAGACGGTTGGGTTTGGAATTCGTTTCTCCGCCGACAATTTCTTATGTTTCCACTTGACACAGCGGATCTCGAACGTGTTAATGAAAGATGATATGTCTTTCAGCGGGGGCTCGCATGACTTGACGAACTCCTCCACATATGCCACGTCATCACCTCATAGCTCATTTCTCAGTTTGCCACCGTAGTTGTAAGTCTTTCGCGCCTCACTTATCTTTTGTTGCTTCTGCCGCACTGTCGTTACGACCCCCCCCCGTTAAAGGGCTTCGCCTTTTGCTACTAAGGCTTTGGTCTCGGCGTCGGCTTCGGGCTGCGTTTAGTCGCCACGGTTTTGGTGGGCACTTGGGCGACTTTTTCCTCGTCGTCATTGCCGTTGGCTGCGGTGGCGATTTGAGTCAGGGGAATTTCTTCTTTAATCTGGGTTGTTCGACAGTCAGTGCCTGCCACGTTACTGTTATCCACCGGCATATCCACACACCCTTGCCGTAATCCACTCCACCAGTTCCCCACGTGATCCAGTCCGGCTCTAAACTTCGAGTCTGGTAGATCTGTGAGTTCTACTGTAATTATGTTGAACACATTCTGGGCGCTCTTAAACTTGTCACGTTCGGTCATCTGCTTCTTCCGCTGGACTTCGTCACTCCCTGTGCTTATTTGAAATGGGACGTCAATAGCGCTGAGCGCTTCGTCTAGCGTGCCTACTCGCAGCTATCTTTGATTTTAGTAACATGGAGGAAACATGTAGAAAACCATGTGCACCACACAGACTCGGACTAGAAAACATGGATAAAACATGGTCCTGACATAGCCCGAAACATCGTCAAATAGTGGAATGCACCTAGCCGGGATTGAACAGTACGGAATTGTGAGCAAGCCGCAGATGTGCTTGCGATACATCATTGCGTGTTTACACGGAAGATGCATAGTCTTCGAGAACTCGCACGTACACATCCATGTGATCTGTTCAACTCGATGTGTCCGTCCGTCGTGCTGTAACGTTACGTAAGAGCCCTCGTCTTCCACGGTGTATCCGGCAGCGAAAGACGGATCCGCGGCAAACTTGTACTCTGTCACGAACACCTCAGATAGCCACTCACTCGTCATGCCTAGAAGCTGGTTCATCTCGCCATCGTAATTCATGTGTCGTTGGATCCCCGGCATAATTTCGCGCGTCACATACTCGTCCTCCATACGCCGTTGAAACCGGATTGTTGCTTCCAAACACTGCCTCATTATCATATTGCTATTCAGATCCGCTTTGAGCTTGCCGAAAAAGTTCTCTAGCCGGTTGTTGGTATTGTTGCAAAAATGCGGAAGATCCATGCGATAGAATGCCACCCACATGTGCATGCACTCCATCCAGTTAGACTCGAAGGACACCCACAGTGTATATCGCTCTTTGCCGCATGCCAGCACCTTGAACTCGTCAGCGTGATGCTGGAGCTCGTCTTCCGACTTGGCGTACACCATGTTTGACACGCGGAAAGCCATCTGCTGCAATGTGTCACTCGGGTATGTGTCGTACTTTTTGTCGACTCGAATCGCGCTACGAAGCCACTTCGACACGTGAAAATGGCACAGAAGAATCCGCACCCCGGGAAACATATTGCGCAGCACTTCAATTTCATTGAGATCTTTGTCAACCATAATCACCTTCGTCTGCTCCCAATCATTGACAGACTGAAATTGCTCCACAACCTTCACCATGTGCCAGTCTGCGTTGCGTTCAATGATCGAGTGCTGAATAGCCTGGCCTGTCCTAAACTGATCCATTACCATCATCGTGCATAGTTGTTAGTTGTACCTATGGTGCGCAATGAAGATGTTCACAACATGGACACAACATGTTCACAACATGGTGAGCAAACATGCTCAAAACATGGGCATCACATGGCTGAAACATAACAACAAACATGTTTGTCTTGTGGGTACAGTCGATAAGCAGGACCCCAGGAAAGCGCTTGTACAGCTTCCTCATATGCTCGGAGCTTATCGTGACGACAGCGGTGTGGCCACTCATGCTTGCAGCGATAGCCGCCACGTTCTCTAGAGCCTCCAGCTCGAAGTTAACAAGAAGTTCCACAACCAGGTCTTCGTCACTCAACCTGCCACCTGCGTTCAAACACGCAAAGTCGAATTGGTTAGTTATCTCGCTTTCATAACGATACACCCTCGCATGTTTAAACGCACCACAGCCCTTCTTCTCCGCGATGAGGTTGTGCACGTCCTTCAACTGCACATAGTGGGGGATCGCTCGCGAATGTAGTCGTAGATCCGGCTGGCCTTACTTCCACTCGCGACCATCAGCTCAACACCACTCATAATCGGAGAGTCTTTCGGAACTTTCCGTACAGAAGGGTACCGTTGGTAAATCTATTTGGTTACGGGGTGGATGTGACCGTAGAAAGCTTGCTTGATCTCAATACGCCATTGCCCACTGGAAAGTTGCACGAATTGAGCTCTAAAGCGCAAAGGGCATCCAACCCCGTTGACAAGGTGCATGGGACGTTTTCCTTTTGAACGGATGCGATATTTCCAGCCGTGCGTACAGATGTACACACGTTGATACGGGTCCAGCTGCTCCGGAACAAGAGGCAGCTCCAAAGCGGGCTATCCAGCGCGAATCTTCATCTTTATAATCTTGCTGTTTCGAAGGCGAACGTTCTCCGTCTCACAAATCGCAAGCGCCGTCAATGTATCCCGCCGATACGTCTTCAGANAATGCCCGCTTCCTACTCCCATGTGATGTTCCAGAGGTGTGCCCACTGGTTTCTTATTCGTCGCTGCTTTCGGGTTCATCCATGCCACTTCCACCTTCACATCTACTCGAACTTTCAGCAGTTTTTGCACTGGAATCGTCATTCGCGGTCGATACAATGTCTAGGTTGTCTGCACCACAGGCTTGAGTTGCTTCTCCTACGGCTTCTGTGCTCTGAGCATCGGGCATTCCAGCTTCATCACTCTCGACCTTCATCGATTCGTCCAGGTCCAAATTATTTGTGCCAATGTCAACATCTTCGTCACTGCTGCTACTGCTATCTACTGACAGTCCGAGCGACCGCAAATTCTGTGCAGTCTTCTTTGTGCGAGCCATGCCGATGTCTGGACAAAATTCATAGCCAAAACATGCCCAAAACACGGACCAAACATGTTAGCGTACTGGACAGACACACACAACACGAACCCTTCGACAGTAAGCCGTATGTGCAAGCCGTGTGCGAGCTGTTCAGCAAAATATGATGTAGACAGAGGGAAGGATAATATATGTTAGCAAGATCGACGGATACGCCATGCATGCGCATACATAGAGACTCCCTGCCTGTAGTTGTGCTCTAGCACCTTCAATTCCAAGCTCTCGCTCTCAAACAAACCCGCGACCGTGCTTGACGCTTACGCTTCCTCGAAAAATGGCATGCACACCCAAAAGCCATACAAACACAGCGGTTAGCAGCACGTCCCTCCACGGTACTTACACATACGAGTCCTCACACCTCTGGGTCACAAGACGAGAGAACAAGGGCTGTCTTCACGCGGGGGGGGCTTTACACTAGCTAGCGAGTTCAGGGGGCGCAAGGTCTAGCGCAGCGTGAAGTCATGCGGCGAGTATGAGCTCGTATAATAGCAAGAACGATTAACAGAGACCAACAAACTGCAGTACCCTTCTTCTCAACGGAGGGGGGCGCGCGCAAGTCGAGTTTGCGGGTGAGGGGACTCTCGGGGCTTCATCAGCAGCGCGCAGGCTCAGAGGGGGGAGGGGTTCTGCTTCTCGCGACCCTGAAAGTAAAAAAAAAACGCAATAAATTCATAAATTTCGATCATGGCCAAACATGTTCGAAATATGTATACAATATAGTGATGAAAACATGGGCCGTATATTTGCCGATACGGTACATACCCATTCCAAACGAATTAAGCCTTGTTGGGCTGTACGTACTACGTAAACGAAGCACTGCGAGTATAAATGAAACATGTACTAATCTAAATGATTGTTGGAGGGGAAATATAGTTGTGCAGGAAGCAGGCATGCATGCCGCTTGTGAGTAATTAAAAATAAAGCAGTATATTTGCCTATCTGCAAAGCTTGTTCACTTCACAGACTTTATTGGTCCCACCGAGGAAACCTGTAAATGAAATGCACAAAACACACATCAAGTCACCTTAACCTTGCTTGATGGACGCTGGTATCGTCCTTCTTGAGTCGGGCAACACAAGCCTGCCCGCAACTGCCGCCACAATGAGCTCCGCCGTGGTGGCTGTGTCGATGATGTCTTCCCTCCCAAAATTGAACCCTTCATATTCAATATGGCATGATAAATGATCAGATTCTTCAGTTTTGGTATCTCCCGATTGCGGTAATAGGGGTTTCCGATAATAATACGCTGTACTTGATATTCCCTCTCAGTGCTGATAAGTGATTGCATTCTGCAAGCAGATATCGGCTATATTAGGCAGGTTTAAAGTGGTGCGTGATCGTCAGGTTTTTCCTCGGCAAAACTTCACCAGTTTATCGGCGCTAGCGTACGCGCAACTCGTGCAGAGCATTCACGCGACTTCGAGTAATCGACACGTGCTTTGTGGTTGGCCTTGGTTGAACGGCCGCTGTCATCTGCGCAGAGATACCCAGTCTTGAACGGGTGTCACTGTTCGTACGCTTCGACGATGGATCGTGCGGGCTGTCCGCATTCTACGGGCGTACTGAATGCCCGTCCATGCTTGCTGATCGACGCGCTATGCACTCAAACTCGCTTTTTGTATGCAATTTTCGGTCGGCCTACGAAACTCGAAGACGGCCTGGTCGGGTGCAATCTAATTCCCTGTCGCCACCTTTACGTGAACACCAACCTCCTGTAGCGAGTCGCTACTAGCGACCTCGCTTCCTGTGTGAAATGCGCTCGAAGTCCTCGATGGAACCTGCCCAAATGGAGCGAGGATGCCTCGCATACAGTGGATAGCGCGGATAACACGTACGGGATCTTCCGCCGGTGCTTGTACATGTAGTGGATCTGCAAGTGGTGTCGCCATTTGCGTCGTCGTCGGTCTCACCTATACTAGTATTATGTACCTCCCTGACTGTTATTAATAGCCCTATCCGTCATTAGCAAACTGTAAAGGACTTTCGTGCACCAGGTGGTCTGTACGAACAGCAGACTCGAGTGACCTTGCTGTTCGATACACACGATAGCGAGCTCCTGGGGCCCCAGCCTCGAGCTGTATCCTCATCCCACCAGCTTTTCCGTTCCTGCCTGCCCCTGTATATCGCATGGTCGCGGTTATTTTGTATGGCGTTCACTATGCCCCGACGGGAAAGTCCAAGATAAAAGCAAAGGAGCTCCGATACTAACGGGGATTTGCTCCCACGTCGCCTTAAATCTCGATAGTTATCATTCTTGCTTGAGGATATTGTCCAGTTGAGCGAAAAACAAGGCGGTGGCCATTCGTGAACTTGCGTCGCTTTCAAGCTGCTGCCTCTTTGTTTGTTGCTTTGGGAGTGAATTATGATGGCCACATTCAAGAAAAGCTTGTTCGTGTCCGCCGTGGCCGTGGCACTGTCTGTGAGCGTGGAAGGATACAGCGGCGCCGCGGTGACGGGCGACTCGCCTTATGAGGTGAAGCGCATGCTGCGACTCGAGGCACAGGAAGTCGCGGAGGAGGAGATGGCGAACGACTCCGAGTGCGGATCCCTGGAAATGGCCGAGGACTCCGAATGCGGTTCGCTCGAAATGGCCGAGGACTCGGAGTGCGGGTCCCTGGAGATGGCCGAGAGTGGCGACGGCAGCACTGGCGGTAACACCGGCGGAAACACTTGGACGCAGGCCCCGACCACGAGCTCGGGCGGCAACTCGTGGACTCAGGCCCCGACGACGGCGAGCTCGGGCGATTCCGGCGGCAACACGTGGACGCAGGCTCCGAGCACTGACACCGGCGGCTCTACCAACAACTGGGGTGGCGGCTCGACCACTGGAAACACGTATGGCTCCACGCAGGGGAACACGGGGAGCTCGAAGCAAGGGAACACGGATGGCTCGAGCACGCAGAGTCCCGCCAGCGACGGCAACAAGGGAAGCTCCTCCAACACTCAAAACACCGCGACCACGGAGAACTCTGGCGACAGCGTGCAGCAAACGCAAGGATCTGTTGGAGGAGAAGCCAACCCGTCGAAGGTCGCTGGCGAGGCTGATTCGGAGTGCGGTTCATTGCAAATGGCCGAGGACTCCGAATGTGGTTCACTCGAAATGGCCGAGGACTCGGAGTGCGGGTCCCTGGAGATGGCCGAGAGTGGCGACGGCAGCACTGGCGGTAACACCGGCGGAAACACTTGGACGCAGGCCCCGACCACGAGCTCGGGCAGCACTGGCGGCGGCAACACTTGGACGCAGGCCCCGACCACGAGCTCGGGCAGCACTGGCGGCGGCAACACTTGGACGCAGGCCCCGACCACGAGCTCGGGCAGCACTGGCGGCGGCAACACTTGGACGCAGGCCCCGACCACGAGCTCGGGCAGCACTGGCGGCGGCAACACTTGGACGCAGGCCCCGACCACGAGCTCGGGCAGCACTGGCGGCGGCAACACTTGGACGCAGGCCCCGACCACGAGCTCGGGCAGCACTGGCGGCGGCAACACTTGGACGCAGGCCCCGACCACGAGCTCGGGCAACACTTGGACGCAGTCCCCAAGCACTGGATCGGGCAGCACTGGTGGTGGCAACACTTGGACGCAGGCTCCAAGCACGAGCTCGGGCAGCACTGGCGGTGGCAAAAGTTGGACGCAGGCACCAAGCCCGGGATCGGGCGGCGGTAACACCGAGACTCAAGCTCCTACGACGCAGAGCTCGGGCAATTCCGATGCTAACAAGGAGTACAGCGGCTCGAAGTCGGACATCGACTTCAGTACGTTCCAGGGCACGGACACCATCGCCGGTACGGTGGCACCGCAGTAGAGGCCTGGGACTCTCTCCTTCTTTTTCTTACGTGAGTGTAGCGTAAAAATGTGACGAAAGACCAAGCGCCGGTGAGCGCGCGATAAACGTTGAATGTCGGTGTATTACCAGTATTTTGATCCACCATCTTGTGCGTCTTCTTCATGGTATGAACTTGATCGCAGGTGAGGTTGCAGCAGCCGGGATACATGGAGCTCTTAGTTGTGATAGGTTGTGAGCCACCGTTGCTCAATATCGAACACAGGAGGCTCAAAGGTATGCCTCTTTACTAGTACTTGACGTTGGAATCGGGGCACGCGTCAACACCCTCAATGATGCTTGAACGAGTAGTATTAGTCATCGATGCGTTTGGACGCTGCACAGCAAATATGTTGGTGGTGGGTCAATACAGCTCGGAAGCGAAGCCTTGCTCGATGACTGTGCTAGGAATCTGGTGTCTTGTGAGAAGAAAGAGTTGTGAGTAGTGTTGGTTTAGTTTTGTCCGATATTGTCGAGTTTTGAATATTATTTGCGATTAATCTTTTTAAAAAATCGAGTTTTGCTGACAATATTACGAGTTTTGTCGACAAAATTCAAGTACATGGTCATTTGCGTAATTAATGTAAATATGGATGCTCGTATAAGTAATTTATTGGTCCATTTTCGAAAATTGTTTGAATTCCGCAGGAACGCGGGGTGGAGACGTTCGTCTCGGAGCCTGAGGAAGATCGACGGTGAGTGAGGGGACGGAGGAGCGTAGTGGGAGGAGCTAATGCATATCTGGTCTGAAGCAGCAATGCCTGTAGGTCAACCTAAATTCAGTCCCCGGAAGCTCTTCAGTGAGGCTAGTGAAAATGGGCGCGTCAAGTTTTACGCTGTTCAAGTGAGATCTGCAACCCGAAAGTGAACAAGCTCGAGAACCACTTGACGCGTTGCGACGGATACACACTACAGTGGAGAATAAGAAAAGGAATCATGCGAATCAAGAGCGTGAAGAAGAGGAAGCCCGCAAGAAGAGCCGAGCGAATGGCGTCTAGTTGTTTTGGGAAGCTCAGAAGGACAGCGTATGCAGTATACAGCCCTGTCGCAGGACCAACGAAACACGCTTGCGGCAGACTTCGTTTATGAGTCAGGGTCGGCGTTTCGCATCGTTGACCTACCGAGCTTCCATCGCCTAAGGAGTGCTTGCCATTCTGGTCTGAAAGTGCCACCTCGCGAGGAGGAGCGCGAGCTAGCCTTGGGATCGAGTGAAGACGACAGCGATGAGGACAGCGATGATGAACAAGGTAAAGACGAGGAAGAAGGACATGTTGTTGTAGTCGAAGAGCGCTTGGGCCACGGCATTGACTACCTTCTCGATTACAGCCTTGACTACTTGGCCGCAGCTTTGAAGCATTTTGGTTTAACTAAATGAACTCTGCATCATACATCGTGCGTGAGCGCCCCATGATTCATTCTGGATGCATGCAAGCTATATGCGCCTTGCTAGTCAAGTGTACGCATGGCCATCGTTCGGCCCGAGGGAGGGTCCAGCGGGGATTTAAATCGATTTAAATTTAGTTTTGCCGACAAAATGCAATTTTAATTGCGAACAAAACCAACACAACTTGTGACGATCTCAGTCGTGTCGCGCTGCAGCTGGGCAAGGCTTCTTGCACTGCAACTACCATATTATTATTATTATATAAGAGAGCCGTTAATCCCACTAGACAGTACCAAGAAAGTGGTACAGCGGTTGGTTGACGAATAATCGGTACTTCTCATGAAAAGGTCGTGCAAATCCCATGTTTTGTATGGATTTCTTCGTGCAGTGTGGCCGACATTTTTATGAATGCAAAAATGGTACACATACAAAACTCAAGTCAAATCCTCACAATGACAGCATTCACTAGAAATCTTCGTGCAGTTTGCACGAAGATTTTACTAGCTTATGAAAACGAGCAAAACCTCTACAGACAACGACGGTGAAAGACCCCCGACTCAATACACGCCATTTTGACGTAGACAGGCGGAGACGGTGG
>LGTU01001431.1:0-11903 GCA_001314425.1 Phytophthora pluvialis | reverse complement strand
AATTTCGGAAGCTTGTTTTCCAGCATGCGTCTTCATCTTCGCAATTTTGTCGTTTCGCAGGCGAACATTCATGGTATCACTGATTGCAAGTAGCGTATTCGTATTGCGCTGATACGTTTTCAGGTAAGCGTCGAGCTTTTCCCACGACTTGTGATATTTTCTCGCCGCTGGAACATAGTACAACTGTTCTCGGTCGTCTGAAAGAGCACGTTTACGCGAAAGAGAGCTACCACGAGAAGAACCTGATGCATCCGCAGTATTATCTTCACCACTGGGGGTAGCACTCTCTTCGTCGCTGGAATTGTCAGTGTCTTCTTTACTAATGCCGCCCGCATCCTCGCCGTCACATGTATTCTCTCTGCGGCCAGCAATCGTGCTATCTGGAGGGCCAAGCCCCACTTCAACATCATCAGTTTCTGCCTCTAGCGCTTGCGTATTCTCCACGTATCCATCGCCAACTGTGCGTTGTGCATTGGGTACTCTACCGCTTTCAGGAACGCTCACCGGATCACTGCCATAGGAAGCGCGAGAACTGTCGATATCGTCGGCGATGTAATCTTCACTGCTACTGCTGCTAGTGCTCGCAGGTATCTGTAGCTACCGCAGCAGCATAGCGGTCTTCTTAGTGCGGGCCATCTAGCTGTTCTGCAAGCATACAGCAAACCCCAAACATGGCCAAGACATGGTCAAAACATGGAGCATACATGAATCACACAATGAGCTAACATGGAACAAACATGGATGTACGTACATGTGAGCGCGGGGGGGGGGGGCTGGTAGCGAAAGAGCGCGGGAAAATTGGCTGCTGCGCGAAGCAATTGTATGAGAGTAAGAGTTAGAGACATCCATAACGTAGCACAGTAATCGCCTACATATCGTACGTGTAACCCAGCGCGTCCAACGTCGTACAAGTGGCTGCACACTGCGCGCAGGAGCGACCGGAGGATGCGGGAACAACGATCTATAACAAAACACCACGTCATGGTGAGCAGAGGTTTTAGATAGTCGAGTGATATCCAAGTATAGTACTAGATGGCAGGAGGGGGGGGCAGTGAACACTGTCAGCTGGCGGTGTGGATGCTGAGACTTCACGGGACGAGAGGAAACACTCCGGTCTGGACGGGAGCAGCTCGTGCTTCCTTGCCAGACGTGGCAGTGGGAACACCGCCGGTGGCTGGAGTGGGTGCTGAGGCTTCACGGGGCAGGGGGGGGGGGCAGCGCCGGCGGGAGGAGTGGGTCCTGGAGCTTCACGGGGAGGGGAGAAGCAGCGCGGTCTGGGCGGGGGCCGCTCGTGCTTCCTCGCGACACGTGGTAGAATTGAGTGGCCAACGATTTGCGTAATTTAAAAAATGAAAATTGCAAACATGGCCAAACATGGATTTAAACATGTAAAAACATATTGTCAGAAACATGGGCGGTAGATTTTGCGTAAGTTTTATAGATGCTGCCAGTCATCGCGTTTGAAAGCTTGTAGTCATTTATATGCTTGTCAGGAAGCCACTCGCGAGCTTTGCTGGTTCCCTTAAACGCTGAGAGAAAGTGAATGCGTTTCCTAAACCCCTTAATGTGTGCATCCATCATCCTTGGATTCACGGAGCCCGCTCCTCTGTTACGGAATTTTCAGCGCAGAATAAAGTCCGCCTGGTTGTGTATTAAAAGACCTCCCAAGCAGACCTCGGAAAAAATGATTGCGGAACTGAAATAATTCTATTTTTCATATTTAATGTGGATTATTGATCCACGCCCAAATCAATATAATAACAAATTGAAGCAATTATAGCAATACAATTACGTCCAAGAGGACATTGCACGGTTCAGCCAGTCCAGTTCAGCCAGCCCGGTTCAGCCAGTCCAGTTCAGCCAGCCCGGTTCACTATGCCGTTCACTTTCACTGATGCTGAGATGGATCAGCGAGATCCAACACCACTAATGTATGGTGGGCGGCTCCAAACGTTCATTAGCGGTTTGGCGAGCTCTGGCTTGGAGCAATAAAGTAATCTCACTTTCAAATCTACGACTACGTTTGCAAACAGGGACCTTTGCACATTCTTCTTCGAGCCTCAAGGCCAAACACTTCATCGGTGCAAGCTCTGCGGTGCTGACCGGAAGCAGAAGCCCGGAACGGGCTACTCCAACTTGGTCTCGCATCTGGCGAGCCGCCACGAAGACTTTCGCGTGCGGTATGACTCCCACCACCGCTGCAACGAGCGCCCTCTCCAAGCCTTCGGCTTCGTTTCCGAGGAAACATCCCACCGCTACCAGTGGATGCGGTGGGTTGTTGTCCGGAGTATGCCTCTGTGCGAGGTGGATGACAAAAGAACGAGAGCCATGAACAAGTGGCTTCCAACCAACTCCAAGGCGGTCAAGGCCGACATGATTACGGTGACTGCGAAGATGGGGATTGTAATCGACGAGGAGATGGGTATCCTGTTCAGTTTGCTGTTCGACGGCTGGAACCACGGGACTATACACTTCATCGGCGTCTACGCGCTCTACGTGGTTGGCGGTCGACTCCAGCGCACGTTCCTCGCGCTGTCGCCGCTCGAAGACGGGAGCCAGAACGCGGATGCTCATATTGATCTATTCCGTAACGTGTTGGCCGTTGATAACAAGACAGTTGACATGGTGCAGTTCATCGCGGCAGATAACCGTAACACCAACCGCAGCATCGCCACGAAGCTTGGCGTCCCATTGGTCGGTTGCGCCTCGCACCGATTTAACCTGGCGGTTAACAAGTTATTAACCGAACACGAGCCGCTGTTATAGAAGGTTAACAGCCTAATGTCTCAGCTACTCCAGCCCAAAAACGCCGCTGAGCTGCACAAGCTCTCTCCCCTCCGCGTCAAGAAACGAAACGTGACGCGCTGGTCATCGACCTATGTAATGCTGGAGCGCTACGTGGCCTTGCGGCTGCACATCCGACTTGTGGAGGCGGTGGAGGACTTCGTCCCAACTAGCAGCGAGCACAATAAGCTGGGGGATGAGCTGCATCATCTACGGAAGCTCGACAGTGTGTGCAAGCGGCTGCAGTGTGGTGCGACGACCCTGGGCGAGGTACGCCTTCTCTTTGACTCGGTTGTGGCTGACTACCCAATTGTAGGAGAGTATCTGAAACCCTCGTCTGAAATTGTGCACTCTCCCGCTTTCGAGAGCGGAGTCATCAAGCTGGCCGCTGAAAAGAGCCTGTCGGCGACAGAGGCTTCGGCGCTGAAGCGCTTGGAGCTCCCACGAGCGGAGGATCGTCAGTGCGCAACTGGGGGCGAGCGCACGGAGCGCGAGAGAGTCTACGCTGCGCAGATCATCCACCAAGGAGGGATCAAGCGTCGCAAGGGAGAGCGGGTGGCGTACGCCGCTCTAGCGACACTGGTGCCTCCACGTCTAACGCCTGCGAGCGTCTATTTTTGGAGTGCAAGTGGGTACTGACACCTCAGCGCAGCAGTTTGCTTCCTGCGAACTTCGAGATGCTTGCCTTCCTGCGCGCCAACAAGGCAATGTGGGACGTCACCAGCCTTCTGTAGGTACGTTGTCGTACGGGCTTGGCTTGCGTCGCTCACACCTAACACAGTTAATGAAGGAATTCGCAATAATTGCGCCGTACATATTATTGTTTGTCCATGCATTGCCGTGGTTATTATGTTAACGACTCCGAAGCAATTCAGTAAGGGTACGACGACCCAACATTCCGCACAACCGAACATGCCGCACTATCGTTTTAGGCAGGGTTTGAGTTATAGCATTGCATTATTCATGAGCTTCCTATGGCGCAACGCAATTACCAACCAAGGGGGGGGCTACGAAGACTCCTAAATGCTACACTGCATGGACGTCGGTTGATTTGGAAGCCGCCGCGGCTGCTGTACGCACACAAGGACAAGGAAATTTATCAATACGCGCTGCAGAGCGCGTGTATAGCGTTCCAGCCAGCACAGTCAAACGCTACATCGATGAGCAGGCGTTGGAGTCAAGTGCGCCTACCGAGGTCGAAGAGGACGGAGTAATAGTGCAAGGACGTCTCGACAGGACCCGCCGGGGAATTCCAGCGACACGCTTTAACTTGAAGATGGTGGTCCTCGATGTAATTAGTGACGGTCGCACCAAGTTGGTGAACGTGGTCCATCCGACAAGTGGGTTTCTCTATTTCTAGAGTGCCATTCCGATGTACTAACCGTGCGGAAGGCCAGGATCGTGGATAGCATGCGCGTGAACGCAGCCGACAAGTATGAGATTGAGTACTTCTGTGAAGAATGCATCGACTTTCTGAAGAGATGTTCTCTATCTCCAGCCCAGATCTACAACTGCGACGAAACTAGTGTTGACACTCAAGGGGGATACACCCAAGAAAGTTAGGGCATTAAAGTGGTCGCCGTGCGCTGCGGTCCAGGCAGAGAACACACAATGTGCCTCCTTGCCCTGAGTGCAACAGATGCCTGGATTCCACCTCTTTTCGTGATTAAGGACATCGTTATCATGCGAGCGGAAGACTCACTCAGTAAGGAGTTGGGGCTCGGAGGTCGGAAGCTATCAAAAGCAGCTGAAACGGCGCCGAGACAGCGGAGCGCTGCGCTCCGCCCAGCGCAATAAGATGACCACCCTAGAAAATAAAGCAAAGAGGCGAATTCGCGAAAGGAGTGCACCACAAAGCTCGAAACGTCCAAGGAAGCGGAACAAACGCCAACCCGGATCCGGTACGTCACACGGAGCGACCCCACTTGCCCAGGAGAGCGTTGTTCCTATCGAGCTCGGAACGTCCTTGATCGCACAGGTTGTTCATGTAGGTTTAGACTCCGATATTATCGCTTTTGCGAGCATAAAACAGGTGCGGCAAGTTGGTTCGCGTAAAAGGCGAGCTGAGAAAAGTTAGTGAACAATTTCGTTTTGCTGGTACGTTGTATATTCTTACTGGTTCCTCAAAATGAAAATAGCATTGAATAGCTGACATTCAGGGCTTTCTGCTGCTATCATTGGATCGCGCTCATTCGTTTTTGTTGGCAAGATTTTTAGTCTTTAGTGAAAAAGTGCGGCATGGTGGGCGTGGAAATAGTCGATTCGACCGTCCGGGACGACGCGTCCGTCGTGCTACCAGCAGTGCTCGCGGCAATTGAAGTTGCAGTGGTGGTCGCTGACGTCGCTACCGATCCAGTGCTGCTCGTTGCCGCAGTATCCGAGGAGGAGGCGTCTATACTGCTAGACGAGGAGGAATTCGCGCTGGTCGCCGCCTCTGAGCCAGTGGAGGAGGCCTCTACAAAAGCCACCGATTCATTTGCATCTCACTCGAGCTAGTCGTGGAAATTGGGCTGGCGATCGAGGTCGTAGCTGAACTCGTCGACAAACCGCTGAGCGCTGCGAACTCCTCGGCAGCTGGCGCAATAACGGTAGTGAACAGCTCGTCGGAATCGTAGATCGTGTATCCGTCGTCGGCAGTGCTGAGAGAGCTCACGCCGAACTGCCAGTACTGCATGCTCGACTTCGCGGCGTACACCGCATAACTCCAAGCCTCGTAAACCGAAGCATTGAGCGTCTTCACACCGTACTCCTCCATCACGACATGCTTGCCAGCCGCCACGCCCGATGCAGCGTGGTCTTAGACCCACTGGCCGCCCCACGACTGGTACTCGCTTTCGTCAACACCCCATGAGTCTGGGTACGCGTGGTAGGTACATACTGTCGATGGCCAAGTTGGCGTCGAAATCAACACCGGAAGGACCCGAGTACAGGTACACACTGCTGTCCGTGTTCATGAAACCCTCGCTTCCTGTCGCTACAAGGTGGTTCGAATCCAGATTCTTGATGAATTGTGGGAAGAGAAACCTGTTAGCAACGACCACAAAAGCTAGAAATATGGCAGCGACTTACGTACCGAAGACATCTCCGTCATCCAGTCCGTGATGGTCGTTGCGGTACAGGAGCCCGACTTCCAGATCCAGCACAACGGCATTCGTTGCACAGTTCCCAGGCCATGATGGTCTCCTCGTCCGCACAACGGGGCACAATCGTCTTCACGTAGTTTTCTTGTAGGCCGCAATGATCGCGTCGTCCGTGTAGAAATCATCGTGGAAGGTGCCTCCAAGTTGTTGCACGTACACATCTGGAAGTAGTAAATGTTAGTCGTGGAAATCCTCTTCACCGGACTTTGATGCTGGTCATCCATGCCGCCGTAGTCCGACCAGTTATTTACCAGTGGCACCACGAGCTTGACCCCGGCAGCTTTGGCTGTAGCAACGACCACGTCGAAGTAGCCCAGACCCGTGTCTCCAGTGTTGATGGTCGCGTTGCCACCAGCCCACAACTGGTAGTAAATATCGTACGGAGCTGTACCGACGGTGGTCACGTCGGCGAACCCCATGGTGCGGCACACCGTGAGGTCGTTCGTGGCCATCGTGTCGAAGATTGTAGCCAGGTTCGTCTCACTCTGCAGAGATCATCTTTAATCATTAGCCTGCTACGTCAGACATGAAAGCAGTAGAGATGAACTCACTCAGTCGACTTCCGAGGCCCAGTACGCGTTAGTACCAAAGATGTAGAACGCCTCACCGTCCACCTCAAAGGCGGTGCCAGACGTCGTCACGAACCCAGCGGTTGACGTTCCAACCATGAGGGAGGCAACGATCCCGGCAAACGCCGCAATGTGGGAGACCGCCTTCATGTTGTTTCAATTCGACTTCGGTGGGGGCAGGAAAATCGGTGAGTGACCGGCCTGCAGCGAGGATCTCACCAATATGAGGTTAAGGCGACCAGAGGAGACCGTGGACGCGAAAGAGCGGTGCGTCTGAGCCTTTGAGCCAGGCTGTTGATTGGACCGGCATCTTCATGTATCCGTAGAGGAGGAGACACTCATCTAGTTCCTGTTCAACAGCTGAGCGGCTTATTATCTCACAAACGTCCGCATTGCTGTCACCTTATTGGCGTTACCTTACACCACTCGACACCGATAGCTCTTTGGCGTCGTTAAAACAATTCATTCCAAGGCGTGGAATTCCATTTACGCAGACACAACTACCATGCTCCCGAAACATTCAAAATGTGCTGGACGACGAGTTCTCTAAGAACGGCGGGTGCACTTGGCACTCGACGGAGCGGCCGTAGTCGCAGCAGGGGCGTCGGTGGTAGTCGAAGTGGTCGCGTCCGACCCAGCCGTCGACTCCTGCGTCGTGCTGCCAGCCGAAGCCTCGGTGCTTGAGGCTGTCGTGTCCGAGCCAGAAGCCGAGTCAACGGTGGTGCCCGAGGACGCATCCACAGCTGAGGGCGTCGCGGTGGTCGCCGTGGGGGCCTCTGTCGTCTCCCCGCTGGAGCTGGAAGCCGTGCTAGAAGCAGCGTCCGTGCTCGTGCTGGTGGACGTGGTCGAGTTCGATGAGGACAAGCCACTGAGAGATGCGAACTTGGCGGCGGCGGTGGCAATGGCGGTGGAGAAGAGTTCGTCCTCGTCGTAGATGGTGTATCCGTCATCCGTCGTGCTGAGCGACTTGACGCCGAACTGCCAGTACTGCATGTTCGACTTGGAAGTGTACACTTGGTTGCTCCAGGCCAGGTAGGACGCCGAGTCAAGGGCCTTGATACCGTACTCCTCAAGGACAACGGGCTTGCCCGCCGTCTTGCCCGAGGCCACGTGGTCGTCGATCCACTGCACGCCCCACGACTTGGCCTCAGAGGTGGCCACACCCCACGAGTCCGGGTAGGCGTGGTAAGCTCCGTAGTCAATGCTGTCAATGGCCAGGTTGGCATCGAAGTCGACGCCCGAGGGCCCGGAGTACAGGTAGACGCTGCTGTCCGTGTTCATGAAACCCTCGCTTCCCGTCGTCACGAGGTGGTTGGAGTCCAAGCTCTTGATGTACTGCAGAATAGCCAAACAAAAAAGAGTGTTAGACCTCGATGAACTCATAGCACGCCAGCTCAAGAACCCCGAACTTACCGACGACATCTCGGTCATCCAGTCCGTGAGCGTGGTGGTGTTGCAGTTGCCCGACTCCTTCAGAGTTCCGGATCCAGCGCAACGACACTCATTGCACAACTGCCAGGCCATGATGGTCTCCTCGTCGGCGTAGCGCGCCACGAACGTCTTGACAAAGTTCTTGTACGCAGCCTTGATGGTCTCATCCGTGTAGAAGTCGTCGTGGTACTTGCCTCCGAGCTGCTGGACGTACACGTCTGCAAATCAAAAGCAGCCTTCAGTTAGTGACTCCGTCCGTCGCCTTGAGCACCAAAAGCCCCGAACAAACTCACCCATGCCGCCGTAGTCCGACCAGTTGTTCACGAACGGCACGACCAGCTTGACGCCGGCCGCCTTGGCAGCCGCGACGACTTTGTCGAAGTAGCCGAGGCCGTTGTTGCCAGTGTTGATGGTGGCCTTGCCGTCCTTCCACAACTGGTACACGATGTTGTACGGCGCCGTGCCGGCCTCCGTCAGGTCGGCGAAGCCCCACGTGCGGCACACGGTCAGGTCGTTCTTTTTCATGGAGTTGAAGATCGTGGCCAGGTCCTTCGTGCTCTGAAGCGAAAGCAACCATCAGCTACACACACAAACTAGCAACGATTTTCTGCTGAAGAGGTTAAGCTGCTCACCCAGTTGGTTTCCGAGGCCCAGTACGCATTGGTGCCGAAGGTGTAGAACGGGCTGCCGTCCAGCTCGAAGTTGGTGCCCGACGTCGTCACGAAGCCGGCGGTGGTCGTGTGGACGCCCAGAGACGCCAGCAGCGCTGCAGCAGAAGCGAAAACCTTCATGTTGACTCGGTTCCTGTAGTAGCTCGAAGGTCTGCAAGTGGCTCACGCGATAGCACGCGAAGCTTGCGAGACGACTGACAGCGGAGACCATCGCCGTCTGACCATCCTTGTGGAGCGTGACGTAGAGGCTGGTCCTCCGTCGCTGGTCTTACTGTAAAACCAGCTGGCTGCCGAGCTGAAGGAGACCGATTTGCACGACCTGCCCAGCCGCGCTCTGCGCTCCCGGCTGGCAGATGCACGCGCTCACGCTCTCAAAGTGCCGTCATTTTCAAAGGGTTTGCGTTTAATATAGATCTTTGTAAGGAGACGGGGGTGGCCGGAAGTGGGACCACCTGCCAAAACAGTTTGTTGTACCATATGTGAGCTACCCTATGGAGTGCAAAAACAGCACAAGTCTGCTCTATCTCAGCGTGCTTAGGAACTCGTGTCAAAACCGCACCTTGAAATGAAAATAATTGACCGAGTTACAGACACTCGTATTAGTGGTGGCCGGTTTAATGTGGCCAGCAGTGTATTAATAGGATAGTGATCGATAGCAGCAAGTGTACGGTGAAGCGCGGTCGTCTCAGCTGGCCATGCCAACGTTGTACTTCGAAGTATCTTACAACACGACTAGGCGAGTGGTATCTGCGCGGAGTTGTCGCCGACAGGAGCTTCCGGTGCTAGTGGCAACCATTGGCCGCGCAAATGCTGTTGATCATGGCCATTCCCCTGAGCGAGTCATCGAGTTGCAGATACATGTACAACGAATACAAGTGCGCGATTGATTTACTCGTTTACTGCATGACCGACGTCCTTCCCGTTATCCCTAGCAACTTGCTAGTAAGCGACGCCTTCTCGGATGCGACTCGGCAAACGCTTCGTCTTCAAGAGATCGCGCTGCTGCCACCACATGCGCCGGGTCACGGGGATGGTCTTTCCGGAGACCATGTGGGACCGCAGCGTCGGATCTGACAGCGGTGGCGGGATCTCTACGGGCGGCGTGACCACACGCTTCATCTTGTCCAAGCGGAACTTGTAGACGGAGCCTGGGTGCGAGTCCCAGAGGCGGCGTTTCAGTGCGGCAGCCTCCGGCGGCAGATCGTCCGACGGCAGCTTTCGAGGCTGTTTGTGACGAGGCTGTGCGTTCGAAGAGGAGCTGGCGTTTTGTAGCATGACGTAAGCGGTCTCGCTGCCTCTTGCCATGGACATGCCTCTCACCGGGAGCAGCGGAGCTCGCATGGCCTGCCGCCGACGTAGGTAGCGGCTGCTGTTTGATTGGCGTGCGGGGTCATCGTCCTGTTTCAGAGTCTTTGCGTCTGCCGTCCCGGGCGCGTGCGGAGAGAGCTGTCGGCCGATTCCCATGCGTCAGGCTGCGACAGCGACAGTTTGGTGGCGTGCGCTCCGCGAGGAATAGTGCGGACTGAACGAGGTGCTGGCGCCAATTGTGCCCCTGGGTCTGTCTATGCTGGCACCGCCGCGTCCGTGTCGCAGGGTCTCCAGCACTCCATGCATGCAAGTTTATCCACGCGTTTTTAAGCTTCAGCTTCTGACCGAGGTCTCTTCAAGAGCTTACTTACTTTAGTGTGGCAATGAAAAATGGCGATCTTCGAGCACGCTACATGTAGCTATGCTGGACAAGCACTATACTTTGCGCGTGAAGGTCCTCTACGTCACACGGGACCAAGAAACAAACGTCGACCACGCGACTTCAGTTGGACCCACGTCACAACACCAGCTGAAACCAAAGAGCGCCGGTTATCCACGCTACAATAGGCACAATGACAGCATGGATAGGTCTTTCCGCCGGAAAGTATTGTATTCAAGCGCAATGATAGACTGCAGAAATACAAATGTTCAATTCTATCAGGTGGAACCCAACTGCAATCTCAATCTAGGTCGCTGAGGGGATCCTCGTTGTGGGGACTCCTGATTGTTTCAGCCACAAGTCGAGAACCCCAGCAATCCTTGTGTCTTCAGGAACATGATGGCTTCAAACAGGAATGGAGTCATGCGGTCAGGGTTTCCTAAAAATATATGGCAATACCGGTATCAATAATTGCCATAATTTACCATACAATTATGTTTTTCGTGCGCAAATGCTCTCAAACAGGACGATGACCCCGTACGGCATCCAAACATCGGCCACTACCTACGTCGGCGGCAGGCCATGCGAACTCCGCCTCTCCCGATATAACCTATTTCACGTTTCAAGAAACAGCGAAATGTCTACCAATCGTCATCCCTATCAGAGTCATTTTCATCCAATCAACACGGACAGATTTGAGTAATGTCGCGCGTATTAACCCTCCCGCACTCACGCGTTGTGTTGAACTGAATGCATTAGTAGTTGGGTCTCACAACTGTATATTACTCTTTATCCTCTGTTCTAATTGCCTATGCTCTAGACTCGTGCTCGGGGTCTGAGGCAAAAAGAGGAAGTGAGCTCGTCTTCGGACTGCGTCCTCGGGCGGCTCACTCCTCTGTCTCTTAATCGTCATTGCACTATGGTTGGCAGGGAGCTGTCTGCCCAGTACTATCCAGCCATCTGTGATGACCTATAGTACTTGCTAATCGATATAACACTTTGAAAAGGTTTTCGTTTCATTTGCTATTTTCGTTGGCAGACAGGCAGGCGCCTGCTGCGCAATGGTGCGCGGAGCGCACAGCGCTCCACTCAACACATTGTATATGACTATTATACATGCAGGGTGTTGAATGTTTTTGTAACATGTTGTATATACTACTAGGCCTGTCAACGTATTTGCTTGAACTGACATTAACTAAACTAAACCCAGAACGTTGATAGTTTAGTTTGAACAAGTCTAAACGGCGCTAAACTGACTCTAAACTTCTCCATAGTTTACTTCATATGTTTCTGATCGGGAACGATGCGCCAATCGCAAAAACTCTAGCCCAGTTTAATTGTAATATCCTATCACAATCTCGGTCAAGATTGCTTGTATTCTCAACTAAAGCGGAACGAAGCGCCGACACCNGGATGGTCTCTACTGGCTTCGACCCAGAGCGCTGCAGTATCATACTCGCAGCATCAAATGTAGTTTCAAAGCTCTGCTATGCTGCCACAGCAGCAACCGCTGCTCGAGGGGTGGACTACTGCTCGACAAGCCCACTTCAGGCCTGCCGCCGCCAGTTTGTATCCGAAAACTCGTCTTATCACATGCCCAGCATATATCTTGTTCACAATG
>LGTU01001428.1:0-10231 GCA_001314425.1 Phytophthora pluvialis | reverse complement strand
TTTATCTTGAAAACACATTTCCCTCAGCTCCATCCGCTTCGCTTACCCGCTTCGCTCACCAGCTTCACTACCTGACGCATGGAAACAAACCGTACAGATACTGGACACCACCGTAGTGATACAGTAGCTAGTATCAGCGCCTGCTACAAAGCCCTGTGCGTGACTGAGGTGCAGATGCCGACCGGCGACTTTGTGAACCGCCCGGCCATTCGGAACGCTCAGGTTGTGCGTGCCAACCAGTACGGCTGCAGCTGCCGTGGCGAGGGCTCCGAGGGTGGCTGCGGTGAACTCGACATTGCCGAGGTCATTGAGACCAACACGAGCAAGTCCACGCACTTCTACTTCTTCGACGGCAGCTCGTCTCCCGGTCGCGAAAACTACGCCGCGCGTCCCACGGACACGGCGGTGACGTACGTGACCATCATCGACAACTCGGGCTCGGGCACCATCAAGAACATGGACGTCGTGACGGCCGACCAGCTTCTGCCATGATACGGACCGTGCAACGAGCAGCTACAGCCACGATATATGGTGGTCTGCATCGCGAGTAGTTCATGATGCTGACTAAGCTGCTGACGTACTGATGGAGAACTGATGGACCCGAAGGCGGGGCTGTTCAAGACTACCAACGGGGGGGATTCTGCTTTCTTCCAGAACTCAAATTCCCGCTACGACAATGGCGGCGAGTATCTTATTACTTGTATGGATCGGGGCGCTTACTGGAGCGGGCTCTGCTGGAGGGCACGATGCTCAACTTCCACCGGTGCGTCCCGCTGCCCAGGCTCATATTGGGAACGAAGGACTTTGACACGGAGGAGGCTGGATAACGACGGCGTGGAGGCGCTGGACCTTGACTTCAGCGTGATGGAGCGCGTGGGGGACCGCACCATGACGGTCGATCTCATTCCCAACGGACGCAACATCGAAGAGACGGACGCCCATAACAACGAGTTCCTCTAGCGCAAGTTCGAGCACCTGCTGCTGCGCAGTGTGGCCGACCAGCTCTACGTGTTCCTCAAGGCATCTACGAGGCCATCCAGGAGCAGTTGCTGATGCTGCTCGATTACGAAGAGCTGGACTACCTCATGTGTGGGCCGTAGACGTGGACGACTAGAAGAAGAACACGTCAGTGACCGAGCTTGTCAAAGGGAAATCATTGGGCCAAGCCAGCGAATGAATTGCTCTTTGCCCCATGAAGAAGATCCGTAAGCAGAATGGAAACAGCGATTTTCATCGGCTAGTCTATTGACCATAATAGAGCAAACTTTCAGATTGCAATTCGCTCCGTTTGGCTCAAGAGGCTTCAAGGGCCGGCGCAACCGGATATTCCTTCTCTCGGACGCGAACTCCGGTCGAGGCTGGGACAAGGAGCTACCTGCCGAATGCCACCAAGTTACTACTAGCTGCGGCATGCGGGCCTGGTGACCCCGCGGACTCATCGCGGCCAAGAAGATCGCATCGCCAAGTCACACCGAGGACCTCGTACCACTCAAGACAGCCAACTACCAATGCGCGCGGATATGGTGAACGCTCGCGCGCACGCAGCTCAAGCACCAAAGCACGGAGGGCCTGGTGACGTGTTCAAGATCTCACACACCAAGACGCATCGGGCCTGGTGAGTCCCTCGCGGGCCCGTTCGAGCACCGACGCGCAGAGGAATTGGGACCCTCTGTGCTCATGCTTCCCCTCCCCAGAGTGCAACACGGCAGTCCAGATACATACTCGAAGACCCAGATCGACAGAACAAGGCCTCAGCGAGGACCCACTGTAACGGATGTGTATGGTACACCACATGCAAGTCGAAGGAAAAGACCGAAGTGAAGCCTTCCTCGAAGGTATTTTGGACTGCCTAAAAGGCTTCTATAAGAAAGTCAAAAACTCAAATAGAAGGCCGCTTAACAACCTGAAATAGTAGAGCAAACCTTTCGTCGACTTTGAAGTTACCGATAACGCAGCTGAGCCAGACTCTCTAAAGGGTACGAACACTTGTGAAGGCTACACTATTATTCGTATCTGAAGTTATGATCGTTCATTGAAGAGGTGATACATGTACGTCGAATTGTGCACAGCGGATCCCATTCCAGTACTAGTGTCGTCGAGAATCTCGACTCGAGATATCACTTGCCAGGCCATCGTCTGCGATATTCCCGAGGATAAACCCATGACGCTGGAGAAACTTCTACACTGTATTACAGTTTTCACGCTTGGAATACATGTATACAGTAATAGGCGGCATCTGGAGTAAACAGTAGACACCGCGCACAATGAGGATGCTCCCAGGTACCCGGTACCGGACCAGAACGTAGTTTCCTCCGCTCAGACCAGAGATGAGTACTGGTACATGTACTGTAGTTTATTATGCGTACACTGTACTAGTAGTTTCTGGCTCCACTGCGTAGGCGCTGGCGGCATGGCCGCCACCGGACGAACAGTTGATCTCGTGTAGTGCAGTAATGGCCGTCGAACTTAGCAGGTCAATGATAAGCCGTTCGACGAAAACAGAAGAAAACTCTGGGCGATCTGCAACGAGCACATCCGGAGAAAAAACTGCATGCCGACATACTGGACACTGTCCAGGACAAGACCTGTACCGTTAGGATCACGGTACTTTTGTGAGCATGTATCACGGCCTCCACGCGATACGTGAACCACGATTCATTGAAGGACCCCAGGAACTCGGATGTCTCCTTGCCACGTCCAGATTTGGACGGGTTTTTTTTTTACCGCACATTATGCTGCATCCGACGTGAAATAATACACGTACGTAAAGCACTGGTACAAACAATACCACTTGTCTGGAACATATAGTGATCGTCTCGACATGCAGACGAGTTCTACGCTATGCTACGATTCGGCCGGGTGAAGAAAAAGGTTATTACAGTGTACATGTATTAATACAATGTACCAGTACTTAGAGATTTGGAGCTTCGCACAATCCCAAAAACTGAAGGCGGTGCATATTGTGCGTTTTCCTAAAGACATCCAGCGAGCGACAGATCGAACAGCCTGATCGCCTTCTACCAATCCGTGGTGTCGGCGCGTGTCATACGCTCTCATCAGAGCTCGCTCATCCGGGCTCTGCTCACTCACCTTCATGCATGTACAGCGCTTTGGGCTTGGGCGAAAGTTGTAGTGGAGATGGTTTATATACTGCAATACGTGTAGCATAGTAAACAGAACTTTGCTTACAGTATGCCCTGCAGCACAGGTGTACAGTACTGTAGGTACAGTAGATTTAGTTTAATCGAGCTACACTTCGAAAATCAGAGCGATTGAAATTGCCATCCGAAGGCGGAGCGTCGTCGGACCTCTCCTGGAAAGTTACCGGTATGCACACTGTGCGTTGCACACGGACCATATGGAGGAAGCGAATATCTTGAGCTCTGCTTAGGAAAGCTTATCGGATTGGCAATCCCACTTCTGCTCCCCCAGCGAAATGAACGGCACTGCTGAGCCTCAGGACTGAGAGGCCCAACTTGTCGGCCATTCACGAATTTGCTTCCTACTCGAAAACCCGTCAGCGATATCAACAATGCGCTTCGCCGTCTTCCTCGCCCTACTCGTGGCCACCTTCGTGGCCTGCGCCTCTAGCTTTGCCAGCGCCGAGACCTTCGAGGAGGGCTTCGCCGTCTTCGACGAGGAGGAGGACAACGTGGGCCGTCGTCTCCGCGGAGAGGTCGCCGTGAAGCAGGAGAACGTCGGCAAGATTGCTGGTGGGTTCCTCACGAAGATGAAGGAGCGTGTCACGTTCACGAAGGCCGTCCAGATGGCCTTGGATGCTGACGGAAACGAGGCTGCTGTTAGGAGGGCCATCATGCTCGCCGCCGATGCCAGGGAGGGAGCCAAGCTGAGTGACGACACGATGGTCAAACTGTCTACGATGATTGCTGCGTCAGCCAAGAAGAACCCCCAGTCGTGGCCTCGTCTCCGCAAGTTCGCTAAGATCACGCTGGGCGTTGGAGTTGGCACCTTGGCCATCTATGGTGCCTACAAGCTTATGTTTGACAAGAGCTCGACGTCGGTTGCGACGACCACCACCACGGGAACGACGACTACCACAGGCTCGTCGACGGCTGGATCCAGTTCGGCTTAAGTGCCGCCTTTGCTGCTGTTTTTGCTGCCACCTAATGCTTCAGTGCTCACTGATCATTTGCAGTTTAGATATGGACAAGAGGGGAGTCGCCTCAAGCTACTAGTATTTTTTTTTTCTAGTTACTAGTTAAACCTTTTTTCCCCTACTACGTGCGCACTGTACTTATGCAGAGTTTGCTGGTTGGGTCCGGAAAAACTCCAGAAATCTTGTAGTACAGTTGAACTAGTAATAAAATCTAGCAATGCACGGTGACTGTTATTTTTACCCCTAGTAGGGGTTATCAAGGTTGGAAAGTTTGTTTGATCAGCCAATCAAATCAAACCTTCGTGTCTTCAAACCTTCCTCTAAAACCTGGGATGTATGGGAGCCCCCACGGATGAAAGGTGAAGGTTTGATTTGATTGGCTGTTGAAACATACTACCTCCGTTCGGAAAATAATGGCCTTTTCAGAATATTGCTCGAGTTTTCAAAATGTATATCCTTTTCAAACATATACCCTCATAAATGGATAAGTGGTGCACTGTATCGTCTTGGCGAAGGATCTAGGGTTTAGGTCCAGTTTCGAATCTCCCGCCCAAATTCATTTCCTAAGTTCAAGGCAGAGCGACAAGCTATAGGGACTGCTGCTGCGGCAGGCATCTAGGGGTCCTTGGCTGGCCCACCTTGTGGAGGAGAGGGACACGCTAAGGTACGAAGTCGAGCTATGGAATCGTTGTTCTAGGGGTGCATTTGCTATGATAACAGACGCGTTTGCTGTGTGGATGTTGTACAGGATGTCGTGTAGAGAAAGAAGGTCTGCAGCCCTGCAGTCCAGCGGACGCCCAAGCCTTTCATTGCGGTCTGAAAGCTAGAGCTAACCCAGTATGCAACTTCGCGGGGAATGGCGAAGGCGGAGGAGGTGGCGCTGGGCCGTGATGCAGAAACTGCGCCAGTTTGCTGCCCACGTGGCTTGCAAACGTGTGCGACAAGTTCGTCCCTTCGGGTCTGGACAGCTCCGAGGATGAACTGCTCTTGCTGTTCAAGTCCTCGGTCCCTGAACGAGACAGGATATCCAGCAGTTTAACTGTGTCGTAGCCAGAAGCAGCCGCGCCCCCGTTCGAAGCGAGCGGCTTCGTGCGCGTTGTCGCCTAGTTCTGCTGTAACTACGGCTCTGCCCGCGCCTTTTCGAGCTTTAGGGACTGGTTGGTTCTTTGGTGTCTGGTGTCGATTGCGGAACAAGCACACTGCAGCTCAGGTGGAACATGCACACCTATTGTCGAGTTGTTCTTGGGCGTATACCCTTGCGTTTGCCGCGCTCTCCTTACCTTGTTCAAACTCGCCATTCAAATTTTGATCACACTCAAATTTTAGGGCCGTCTGCATAACTAATATTTCCGCTATTCAACGAGGCGGAGCTATGCGCAATTTTTTTTCAAATGCACGTTATTTTCCGAACGGAGGTACTACTTACTTTCCAACCGTGATAACCCCTACACTACCGGCCACTATAAACCGGCCACCACTACGAGTGTCCGTAACTCGGTCAATTATTTTCATTTCAAGGTGCGGTTTTGACACGAGTTCCTAAGCACGCTGAGAAAGAGCAAGCTTGCGCTAACACTCGCGTTTCTGCACTCCATAGGGTAGCTCACATACAATAAACTGTTTTGGCAAGGTGGTCCCAACTTCCGGCCACCCCCGTCTCCATACAAAGATCTATATTAAATGCAAACCCTTTGAAAATGATATGACTAGGGATTTGTAATGGACGAATTTTCAAGTGGGCGTAATACGTACCATGCTCCCATATTGTACGGTAGGTAAGTGCTTATCGGTAACAGGTCAACTAGTAAATGCCTGGTTCGAGCGGAGAGATCGCTGGGAAGCGCGGACTACACATGGAGTTGACATTCACAAAGGTGCTCATCCACCGGACTTTTTATCGCAAATCATAGGGATGCAACAGAGCTATTGTTCCGACCAAACTAACTTAGATATGTATTTCTCTCTCAATATTGCTCAACCAGTAGTGCCATCGGCACACATGATAGAGAATGGTGTCAATAACAATCGCACACCGTTGAGATTGGCTCTCCACTTGAGGTGTGCACGTAATGTCGCCTTGAAAATTCGTCCATTACAAATCCCTAGTCATATCATTTTCAAAGGGTTTGCATTTAATATAGATCTTTGTATGGAGACGGGGGTGGCCGGAAGTTGGGACCACCTTGCCAAAACAGTTTATTGTATGTGAGCTACCCTATGGAGTGCAGAAACGCGAGTGTTAGCGCAAGCTTGCTCTTTCTCAGCGTGCTTAGGAACTCGTGTCAAAACCGCACCTTGAAATGAAAATAATTGACCGAGTTACGGACACTCGTAGTGGTGGCCGGTTTATAGTGGCCAGCAGTGTAGTATGCTACTACTGTAGGAGTACTGTGATGTATTTCTTTTTGGTTGTCTGTGGAACTGTGTCACACAGTCTGTGTGGCACGGCAATTTGTTAGCTCAGTCAATTAGGTAGGGTGAAGTACGGTGCGCAACACAGCACCATCGTTGGTGCAAATGTTTACATCTCGTTCATCTGATCATGTGCCGTTGGCTTGTTCTACATGTACCGGTAGTACCGGTACCGGTCCGGTACTTCGATGACAGGTAACAAGTGGCTCTTCTCGTGTCCAGAACTGACAGATGCCTTGCTCTTGAGCTCTGTTGACGATAGCCCATCGGATTGGCAATCTCTCTTGTCTTCATTAACGTCAAGGGTCATTCTTGTCGGATGTCTTGACGAAAAAAAAAAAACAGGGAAGCAGTTTGTTTGCCTGCTGGCAAACCGCTCTATTGTGTTCCCAATCAAAGTGATAAGGCACCCCCGTACCAGGTATTACCTGGCAGATAGCACCCTCCTGGGACGGTGAAACAAGGCAGTTCATTTCTCAATCTCAGCCTTGTGGAACGCTCGAGTTTTAAAGCCGTACGGTAGCCCAAGTCCCCAACATGCGCCTCAGCCTCTTCGTGGCTCTGGTCGTGGCCACTTTCGTCGCGACCTGCGTCAGCTTCACCAGCGCTGAAAGCGTCGCCCAGATCAATGACCTCGACACTGTCCAGAACCTCAAAGGCGGCCGCAAACTAGCGACGGCGGACGAGTGGTGGCTGGCGGACACCGCCACAGAAGAGAGAACAGGCGGCCCATCCTTTCTGAGCAAGCTCAAAGGAAGAGTGAGCGCCTTCCAGCTCAAGGGCGCAGGTGCCAAGACGCAAAAGCTCAGCGACGCACAGATCAAGACCGTCACGAGGGAGGTGGCGACGACAGTGAAGAAGGACCGCAAGGCATGGCCGATCATCAAGAAAGGGCTCAAGATCCTGTACGGCTCCCTCCTTGCAAGTCTCATCATTATTGGCGTCGACGCTATGGTCTCTCAAATGTAACGCGGAAGACTTGGAAATGTTACAATCCCAACATGTTGTCGTTTTTTATTTACGACGGCCAAATTTTTTTCTCGCTGTTCTAGCCGTCACAGTGCTCAAACCACTGCGTGTAGCCAGCACGAAGTAGATCTGAAAGCCTGGACGACGAAGCCGTCCACTTTACATAAGCCAGTAACGCGTGAGCACCTCCACACTCTAAATGAAAGCCGCGGATCTATTTGGTGAACAGCGTTCGATCGTACATACAGGGAGTGACACTGAGCAAGAAAAGTGTATTCTGTTCTCCAAGGCCAAGCATGAGGTGAATATCCGATGGCGTCTCCCAAATTTGTACGTGTATTTAGCCTTCCAGGTGCCGGTCATGGAGTGCTGGAGAACGGCGCGGCTTCAATCTGCGATGCCAGTAACGACACGAGCCGGCAACAAACGGGTCTGAAGATTCTGGACGGCACAAGAATGGAGAGCGCCGTAGCCGACGTGATTATCGATCGGACCAAGTATTTGGAGCTGATCTATTATACATGTACGAATCCTTTTCTGTCGGGTTAACGTGGCATGTGGTTCAACAATGGCATATCGTGCTAATACCAGTGGTTGCCTCGCAGTTCAAGTATAGTTTTTTGTGTTGTGCTCGTAAGCTTTACGTAGGTGTAGAGGTTTGCAAGTACTTTACATCGTTGACTCGATTCTCCCCACGTCCAGAACTGCGAGTTATTATGGGAGGAAATGAGACGTCCTAGCGTGTACTCTCCACGTAAAGCTCATGCTGCCGCTATGCATTAAGAAACATATATTGAAATGCTTGCGGCCAGCGCCGAATTTGACAAGAACTATTGCCTGCACCTTCAATTCAATCGCATTGGTGGCCTGGAGTTGTGATCGTGGGAGCGGTGGGCATCTCCACCTTCCCCAGTTGGAGATACGTTGCAAACCGCATGCCATCATTGCTCAACCGTTTAATGTCCAAGCTTAGCAGACCCATGCTCATGAAACCAGCGGAATGCATCAGCGTGCTTGTTTGCACGCGCAATGACTGCATTGATCTTGCCACCTGTAATTTAGCTAGGTAGTAAGTACAGCGAAATTGGGACTCATTCAGTGAATCGCCAATTTTGCGAATTTCGATACGTATGTTAGCGGCAGACTTCGTCCAGCTTCACATATACCAGTATTCAAGTGCAATGAAGATTTCGAAAGGCCAAAAGCTCACACTGTTCACTAGAGCGACTCGTATCGCATTGCTATCGAAAATCGGGAGTGACTATTTTGCAGTAATGCACCTAGCAAAAGACTGCGACAAACGCGTTTTATATAAGGATGTACTCAGAAAAAAATGCGAAGTAGCATGAGTCGACGTAGGTATTGTTTGATGCTACTTGTTCGGGAGAGAAAAAAATACCCTGCACAACATACAGTGTCCGTCCTTTATGGCAGCTTCATCCATCATGTGGGTCAGCAGTTTATCAATGGTTGACCATCTTCTTTTACGTCGAGTAACGCTTGCTCTGACAAGTGGTCCTCGGCGATAGAACCTTGCTCGTAGACGAACGGCAGCATCTTGGCGCCGTTGATCTTTATCAATAAACCCTCGCAGATTATTTACCACTGAACAGTGCGTTGGTAGCCGCGTTGGCTTACTTTACCCATGGTTTCCTCCTACTCTCCGTCTCCGTTATCGTTAGTGGGCAGATGGTGAACAAATACGCCAAACAATTTTTGTTTGGTGACTTTATCGCTGTAGATTTCTCGACAACGTACAGAACAGAAAATGTAGAAATCCCGAGCCTTTGCATTATGCAAACAGCAGCGACTACCCGTGCAAGTTACTCGGCTGCATTGTTGATAAAGGGATTTTTTTTAAATAACCCTTTATCAACAATAACTTCTTCTTTTTTAAAAAAGAAGTTGGCGCAAGCGGATTTTCAGGCTATCCGTCGCCACATCAAATACCTACTTAAGTATGGATCCAGATCGTTAGCACATCCCAGAAGGAAGCACGGGAACGGACAGCAAATCCGAGTTATGGCAACTCTCCCATGCTGTGCGAACTACCGTGTGTATTCATTTGGGAATCGACCTGTAATTCGAACTGTCTTCCCACGCGCAGTTCCGACGAGCAGTGGCATACTGTACAGCCATGCGTCTACCAGTCTGTGCGGTTTTGTGCTGGTCGCCGTCGCTGCAAGCTGCATCTGCCTCACCAGCGCCGACAGTCGCGGCCCTGTCAACAACGTGGCTCCATACTCCTACGATAACAAAGCGCAGCATCTCAAAGGCGGTCGAAAACTGGTCGAAGGCGGAGATTTGGAAGAGAGGGCAGTGTCCTGGTCTTCAGCGAACAAACTGATCGGCCGGTTAAAGGCGAGGATAAACACGAAGAACGTCGCCGGAGCCAAGACCGAAAAGTTCAGCAATGCGCAGGTAGAAACCGTCTCGAGAGAGGTGGCGCGACAAGTGAACAAGAACCCGAAAGCATGGCCCATCCTCAAAAATGGCTTGAAGGTTTTGTACGGCACTGTGCTCCTTGGAATCATCGCTGCTGGCGTCTACGCGATGGTTCATGCAATGCGGAACTACACATAGGGAAGCGATGATAATAAAATGATCGCCTATGTCCAACAGCGTTGCAAAGTTGGCGACCTTAGAACTCTCCGATGCGGTGCGCAAGTGAATAAAGCAAGCTGCGCACTTACACTCATCGACGCTGGTCCGGTCCTTGCTAGCCAGCCTTCA
>LGTU01001427.1:0-13366 GCA_001314425.1 Phytophthora pluvialis | reverse complement strand
GATCAACAGATCTTATCTCGCAACGACCGACACTTCCACGACATTCCCGGTTTCTACAACGTGTATCAGTTTCTCCTGCTCCAGCTCCATTAGCTGCTGCCTGCTCACCTGATACGATTGTTAGTGAAGACTCGAGCTCCAGCAGACGTGCCGACAGATCGAAAAAACTGGCACTACAAGGTCTTCAACTGCTCTTTCACTGTGAATATCTCGCGCTGGTCGAGTATGTTGAGTGTGTGGTTCCCTTCGTTTTTGCTGGATATAAACTTGTACTTCGGCAACTACCAAACGCAATCTACTACCCAAACGACGACGACAACTGGGGCGTATCTTCGTTTGTGAACCTACTAGTCTTTGGCATGCTCGAAGTGGGCTCATTCATATTTCTGAACGCTTTTCTACGGAGCAAGTGCGCGATTTCGCCGCTGTATCAACTCGCATTCGTTCTCGAGACACAAATGTGCCCAGTTCAAACCCATCTCTTCGTCACATTGATAACCCTGCTGCAGTACGAGCTCTTCCATCAAGGTGAGTTGGTATATGAAGAGACGAATTGTCGGTCGAACGGGGTCCCTAAACTATCCTACGACTTTGATGTACTGTAGGTGCTGACTTCAACCTCCAATTCGAGTGGCTCAATGACAAATAACTGTACTTCGAGCATTATTATCATCAGTACGAAAGTCAATAGTAAATACAGTTGGTTCACCTTCGCTGATACATATCGTAGCAGCCCACGAAGAGCTTCAGGCCAAAATTACCCTTTGGCTCGTAGTCAACCGCCTGTTTCAACGGATAAGAGGCGTGTCGAGCGCTTGGTCTTTTCTTAGTTCATGAGACTTCGTCTAAGTGGCATATTTACAACGGGGTTCTTACACTTTCTGCCGTCTACACGGAGCGATGGGAGCTGCAGAGGAGGGGGACGAAGCAAGACCTGCCGTATCACTGAGTGGTACGAAAACGGCCCCACAAACATCTCTCTGGAATCGTTTTGAGGAGTTCTGGAACAGAATCCAAGTGGGTCGACAGGGATCGTACTCCATCGAGCGTCTCGAGTTATTGGATCACTACTGCAAGACTACGTCAAGGACGCGAGTATTTCTCGTTTGTGTGCTTACTCCACTCCCAGCGTTAACAGCAGCTGTGCTCCTGGAATGTCTTCCACTACGACCCCCATCCGAAGGGTGGGCTGCCAACTGGATGTTCTGGATTCGTTTGGGTTTGATGGTGTTCACATTAAGCCTCGTGGGGTCCTCTCAGTTGAAAGCTTTCATTCCAGGCTTAAACTTGACGGTCATGAAGATGGTCATTGTTGCTCTGGGGATTTGCGTATCTCAAATGGGAACGTTCCTTCTTGAAGGAGTCGTGTTTGGGTTTCCAGTACCGTTCATATGGCAGCTCGGAGCTATTACGATGGGTGTCTACGTACCAGGAGTGACGCGTCTTGTTGTCGGCCCTGGTCTGTTCGAAAAAGGTTCTGAACTTTGGCTGCATCACCAGCGATTCCAGCGAAACTTCTTCGTTCACTTGGTGCTTACAGGCGTTTACCCGCTCTACAAAGTACTATACGACCTAATACCACAAACGTACCGCGGTGTTGTTGTGGTCGTACTTCCGATTTGGAAGTTTGCAGCTAAGCGGTTCGTAGTGCAAGCCACACGTGACCTGGAAGACTTCATACCAGAGCTCGTGGCACTTTCAGTGGACTTTTTCAGCACTCTCTTCCTCTCGGTGTGCATGACAACCTCGGGCTCCATCTACCTTTCAGCTTTGTTCATAGCAGCAGACGCGTGTCAATCTCTGCTGGAGTTTCGTGAAGTTCGGGAAAATGCCAGGACTCTGCTGCACCTTGTTGATGATCGTCGATCAACCGTGGAACGCCTTCAAGTGAAAACTGGACAATCGTCTGAGACGTTAGAGACTGCCGAGCTGTTAACAATGATCTTGGGCGTGGCTCGTAATCCTAGTGTCTATCAAGTGACTTCACTAGATTGCGTGCGGCTGTGGGCGAGTCCACCCAATCTCATTCCTCAAAAGCTCGAGGAAAGGTTGCAAACATTGGGAGCCTCAGGCATGTACGGATCGAGAGGCCATCCTTCTAACAGAACAGCGTCTATATCTTCCAACCGTAAACCTAGCTATCGCCGACTACCTTTGGGTTATCAACGCGTCTCAGTTGCACCTGCCCCCACTGATCAAGAACAATCAATGCACGTAACCATGAAGAAAGCAGTGAGCGTGACGCTATCAAAGACTCAACATCAGAGCACCAGAAGCCTCATGCAAGCCAAACGATGGAAAGAGCTGGTTTTGCAAGGTCTTCAACTGTTATTTCACTGCGAGTATCTGGTGCTAGTTGAGTACGTTGAATGCGTCGTCCCGCTAATATTTGTCACGTACAAGTCGATCCTCGAGCAGCTACCGAACGTCGTTTACTACCCTGGCGGAGCTGGAAGCTGGAGCACAGCTGCAGTGGCGAACCTTCTGGTTTTTGCGGTGCTCGAAATTGCGTCGCTGGTCCTTCTTCACCTTTTCCTGCAACGCAAATTTGGGTTCTCTTCATTGTACCAACTCGCGTTCGTATTGGAGACGCAATTTTATCATGTGCAGGCAAATCTGTTTCTGGAGACAGTATTTCTGCTGCAATACCAACTCGAGCATTTAGGTGCGTGCTCCACTCGCACTTATCCAGCAGACACTTCGTTCATCTTGACATTGTTTTGACTTTGTTTAGGTGCTGACTTTACGTTCCGGTTTGCTTGGCTTCGACGCGAAGGTTAATGGTGCTAAACTGACTCCATCATTGCTAGGGAATAAGGAGATCAGCTTCTTATGAGACCGGGAATGACCTCGAGGCACCGTGTCTACACACTACAAACTTTGTTTATCCATTTCAAGATTCAATGGGACTTGTATCGGTACTAATGTGGCTCTCGAGGGTGCGTTAGAGTGCACACTATTTCGTGGGCCGATAATTAGCGTAACCCGTCGTTCGGAGGAAGGGATTTGCATTTTGAGTGGAACTACGTTTTTACGATACACAGATAATCTTATCTTGCACGTGCTGGTTCCTAACGAATATGTTTCTTTGTACTGCTCGCTGAGTTGTCTCCATTATGACCGATCATCTTTGGTTTTGTTAAGCAACCGACCAGAATGAAATCGAGCAGAGCGCTGATGTATCGACCGGTGCGAGCAAAGGCACAGCCAGGCTTACAGTTTCCCCTTTGGAGGCGTCCTGAGAGAAATGGAAACACAATCCGAGTGGGTCGTCAGGGCTGGCACTTCTTGGAAAATTTAGATCTGTACTGCAAGACGACGTCTAGTACTCGAGTGATTTTAGTATGTGTGTCGACTCCGCTACCTGCATTTACGTCAGTGATACTACTGGAGTGGCTACCGCAGCGATCGCCTTCAGATGGATGGGCTTCCAAGTGGGTCTTTTGGTGACGCCTTCAGTTAATGCAGATGATACTTTGGCGGGGGCTCCCAGCTAGCCACGTTTGTTCGTTTGTTTCTAGTGGTAACCTCACCGTCGTCAATCCGATCCCTGTGGCATAGCTGGTGAGTGTTTTGTTTGCGACGTGGATCCTTACTTCGAACACGATCGGGTTCCCGTTCCATTCATGATGCAGTTTGGAGCTGTTGTCACTGATGATTCGAATCATCCATGAATCAGCTTTGCTTGCAAAGGATTTACCGTTTACAGCCCTTGTGGATCCATTCACGCGCTCTTTCTTCGCTCATACTTCGAAGTATGACTCTAATCGGAGTATATCCCATATATAAAGTGATCATCGCCTTTGTACCTTTGGTTCATCGATGTGTTGGTTATCGTCATCTTACCACTCAGGAAATTTGTTCTGAAGCTCTAGTAGTGTAGACACCCCCGAGCTTCTGTTAATGATTGCCGGGATCATTCGAAATCCTCAAAACTATCAGTGAATTCGTTGCAAGCTGCGCGAGGGTGGTCGTGTCTACCCCATCCGACTATTCCGGGGCAAATAAACCAGCTTCATCTACTACCTGTAGAAGCTTCTGGGGTATTTGGTCAAAAAGAGCTTGCTCCAATTACCGCGATAACATGGGACCATAAATACCAACAAAGCCAGCGACATACTCAGAGTATTCAGCCTCGAATTGTTCATCGCTATATGTAGCTCCCACTCCAGAGCTTGGTCAGGAAATCGCAGAAATGGTGATTGAAAAGAGTTAGTCTGAGGATTACAACATCAGACGTGCAGAAGGATAGAATAAGCTGGCACTGCAGGATTGCAACTATTGTCTCATTGGCCTTGGTTGAGTATGTTGAGTGTGTTGTTCCATTGGTATTTGCAATGCACAAATTCGTGCTTAGTCGAGTGTGTATTAACCAAATGACGAGATTAATTGGGAAGCAGGAGCAGTGGTAAACCTTGAAGAGTTTGCACTGGCTAATGGATAAATATCTATTGGGGGGGGGTCAGAATTGACGAAATCACCGACATTTTCCTGATGAACTCACGACCATATTTTTATCGACGACCATACCATTTCGGAAATGGTTTAGCTCTGGAGGTGTACCATCCCTGAAANTTGAAGTTTCCTTTTGCTTCCAAGGAAAGGATCTTTGCCCGCCCTCACTTTCCGTCCTGTCAGCTAGCAGCGAAGCTATGTTTAGCTAGTGCTCTACTCTCCCCGTATGCGCATGGTCCCTCGCTCTGACCGTGCAACTAAGCTGTTTGTACAGATCGTGATCTGAGCGAGGAAGAAGCCGACGTTGAAGTGACAAAGGTTCACCTTGCATGCGACGACTATGGCATAATCGTTGGCTGGATGGAGATACCGGCCAACTTTGCGATGATGGCTCGGGGAAGACAGCCACGGTGACGAAGCCTGACGGCCTGGCGCGTTCAAGACGCTGTCGAACCACCTCTTCCGCACCACCAAGAACCCAAGCCTCCCGCAGCTTTCGGGAGACAGCATGCGCCGTCGGTGGACTACCCAAGAAGAAGTTCACGACTACGATGGCTATTAAGCGTTCGGAGGCTGGAATGGGCCTGACGCAGAGGGAAATAAGGCGCACTAGGCTATAGGCCCGTAGGTTTCGTAACTATAATACCGAGGCTGGGAGGTTAATCCCCTCTCCTGGATCCAAACATCCTCCCACCTCCTATCTTTACGTACAGCTCGACCATTCTCACCGCGCGGTGTTTTGAAATTCGGTGCGGCATCTTTGCGTCGTGGGCCGGACATATTCTCAAGAAATGTCGGACATTTTTTTTTACCATAAGTCAATTCTGACCCCCCTATTGTAACAAAACAAGTGAAAAGATTTGTATACATGTACTTACTGCACTGTAGTGAAGTTTTTAAAAAATATATGGTACGAAGAATACACCATGATCGAGCCAAAATCAATGGAGGCTTCAAGATTTGATTATGACTCAACGCGATGGCAAGATATGTGATATGCAGCGTCAACCAGTTTAGCGATACCATAATACTTGAAGAATAAGCTAACTTTAGTGTTAGAGTACTGTACGTAAGTTGACGACCGTAAATTGGGTAGAGATCGGTGACACCTAGTGTTCCAGCTCGTCTTGCAACGCGACTGGGCTCTCAGCGAAATGAAATCTCCTGCACTATGTAAATCTAAGTTCTGAGCGCTAATGCGAGCTGATAGAGCGGAGAAAACGCAAACTTGGGTTGCAGGAAAGTGTTGAGGAAAACTAATGGTCCAACCTCCAGCACCGCTATCAGGGACATACTTGCTGCAGCCTTCAGATCCATTGACTAACACCACCAAGGTAATAAATAATATACTTCGAAGTACGTTGTTCGGCTGTACTGCTCGAGGATCCATTAGCAAAGAAAACGGAAATATGGGTACCACACCAGTCAATTGTTCGCTGAGAAAACGCTTCAAGTAGAAATTGAAGCCCATGGGCTACCTTCTTTTCCTCTCTCTCTAACGATGTCAAATGTTCCTGTTGCGTTCACCTGTCACTGTCGGTTGTGAACCGGAGTGTCAGTCCCAGCTACGTGGTAAACCTAGAAGTCGGATCTGTTGAAGGTGTCGATAGCTCTGGTTGCTGCTGCAATTGACCCTTGGTTTTGTGCATGCTGGCGTGCTCGTTGCTGTAGCACACCTCATATGGTTGACGCTATCAACAGAAACTGACTGTTGTCGTTGAAGTAGACAGATTGCAATGGGCCGCCGCTACAGCCCAACACAATGGGGACGCGCCGACTGGGATTCGCTTTCGGCAGCGGAAAACACGCAAATACTCGAGCTAGCAGCGGCCGAGACAGTCGGCAGCTAGTTGAGCCGGGCTGGGCAGCTTGTTGTCGCGTGACAACGACTGGTTGAAATGCGAATCAATTATAGCCAATCCTACGACTTGACTCAGGAAGGGATGGGCGCGGTCGGTGGTCGGAATGTGCCTTCAACCACCGACAGTGGCTCGTGCCTTGACAAGTCAACGACGAAAAATACCCAAAAGGAGGTGCTCGTATCTGTCGGCTAGCACCACACAACCGATGTCGGGCGTGGATCCGATCTCGCGCGGGCTCCTTTTTCCGCTCGCACTCGGCTCTTGTGCCTGTCACCACGCGTCAGCAAATCGCAAGCCCGCTAGCGCCTCCGGATATCACGCACCAATATGAGTGCCAGCATCACGCCCGGGCCAAGCAAGCAACGCGTGCAGCTCGCCTGGTTATAAAAAGCCGATACAAATAATAATTGGCCAATCCACGCGGCGAAGCCATCCCCATCCCCAGTGTTGCGGAGGTCGCCGCCGCGGCCCACCTGACGACACATAATCCACTTCCCACTTCCACCAACTATATCCATGGTACAATCCGATTATAAAACCCTCCTCCCTACAGAAACGGGTCAAGTCGAGGGGGGGAAGGTGGCGCCGCCACCACCAGGGAAGAAGAAACCTCCGGCCCACAACAAAGCGGAGCCCGAGATTCTTGCTCCCCTTCATCGCCTCGAGGAGAGCGAGAGAGAGAGAGAGAGAGAGAGGGAAGGGGCCTTCCTACTGACGTGACTCAGGAAACATGTCGCTGTTCTCCGCCATGGCCGACGAGGGCAGCGTGTGGGCGCAGGGCTCGTCGCTCTTCAACATCTCGAGCCCGCTCAACGACCTGCTGGAGAAGGACGACTTCACGCTGGAGCAGGTGCTGCAGGAGGACGAGCTCGTGCAGGAGGTCAAGACGCGCAACACCAAGCTGCTGGACTTGTACGTCGCCACCCGCAACGTTATTTCGCGTCGCGTTTTGTTTTTTTGCCTAGATTACCTAAAGCGTTATTTTAGGCACTGACTCCCCCTTTTGAACGTAGCCTCTCGCAGGAAGACGTCGTGCAAAAGCTCGTCGAGTACGTGGTGCGCGCCCCCGAGGACGCGTCCGACGACCTGCGCACGCTCAAGTACCCGTACATGTCGTGCGAGGTCATCTGCTGCGACATCACGAGCATCACCGAGACGCTCGTGTCCGCCTCCGAGGGCAAAATCATCGAGATGCTCTTCCAGTTCCTGTACCAGACGGAGACGCTGGACCCGCGGCTGGCCGGCTACTTCGAGAAGATCGTGACCATGCTCATGGTGCGCAAGCCCCAGGAGATGACGGCGCTGCTCAACAAGAACTCGGAGCAGCTGCTCGCGGGCTTCACCCGCCACACGGCCAGCTTCTCCATTGCGGAGCTGCTCAAGCGCCTGCTGCAGCCCTACCAGGCCGACTACATGGACGACTGCATGGACTTCCCGGGCATGTCCATGGGCTTCCCGCCCTCCAACTCGTGGTATGGAGGGGACGAGGACGATGGAATGAGCGGCAGCGGCACCCCCACCGCCTCGAAGGACAAGACGCTGACGTGGCAGTCGGAGCCGACCGTTGTGGATTTGCTGCTGGCGACGCTCGCTGACCCGAAAGCCGACAGCGACGCACACAAGCACGCGTCGGAAGTGCTCGTGGACATTATTCACTGCGAAACGCGCGCGCAGCAGACCGACCCGGCTTCGCCTGCGAGCTCGAGTGCGCCCGTGTCGTTTGCACTGCTGGAACATTTGGAAACGATGGAAGTGGCCGAGAAGTTGGTGGTGCTGGCTGTTCCTGCGGACGACGCTGCCACCTCGTGTGTGTCGGCGATGACAGGTTCGATTTCCGTGCTGAGCGCGCTGTTGTCGCGTGCTACGAACGCGCAGTACTGCGCAACGGATGAGATGCCACCCGCAGTGGCGTCCACTGTCGAGCGCCTGCCGCAGGTTTGCGCGATCCTTAAGGCGGACGGGGCGGATGCCGGTACGATCCGGAACCAACGTCACCAGGAGGTCCCGCGTCTGGGACTGCGTCGCCTGAAGATGGTTGGGCTCGTTGTGCTGCTGATGCAGTCCAAATACCAGAAGGTGGATATCGCGCTGCTGGAGCACCACGCTATTGAGATCTGCCTGGACTTGTTCTTCAAATTCGAGTCGGTGAATATGCTCCACGCGGACGTTGAGAGCATGGTGATTGGCATCTTAGAAAGTGGTAGCCACGAGTTGCTGGTAGGATTAGTGAAGGAAGCGCGCCTGCTGCCTCGTATCATTGAGGCACACGAGAAGAACGATGAAGCCACAGCGGCCGCCAAGGGCTTTTCACTTGGATTCGTGGGCCACCTTCACCGAATTTGCAACATGCTCATGACTATGCTGGAGGATGTGCGTGGCAGCACAAACGAGGAAGGCTCCTTGAACGAGATGCGGCACGCGGACACGGTGCTGGAGCTTTTCGAAGAGGACGAGGTCACGTGGAAAAAGTGGGAGGAGCTATCGTCTAAGGTGCTTGCCCCCATTTACGAGCGTGAGCGTCTGCCTCTCGGTGGTGTGACGATTTCTCAGGGTAGCGAGGATCCGTACTCAGTGATGGGCTTCAACCAAAACGACGAGCTGCTGAACGCTCAGTTCGCCGAGATGCTGGGCGCCTCGGGCTTCGGCTCGGACCCCAACGGCTTCGATACGGACTTCGATGTTAAGGATACTGACACACCGATGCTGCCGGAAATCATGAACGACAGCAGCAGCAGCGAAGAAGAGGATGAAGAGGAACTTGCACGGCAGGAGAGTGCCCCTAAGGATAGCGACGGTGGTGGGGGTACCGACCGCTGGGCAAACTTTGAGTCTGGCGGCAGCTGGGCCAAGTTTGAGGACACCTTCGAGGACATTCCGTTTGAGCCTATTGCCGGTATGGAAAACGACGATTTTGACGATAACGAGCCGGTGCCAGATATTGTAACCACGGCAGACCTGGCCGTGAACCCCGGCGCGGCTTCCGCTGCTGAACCCACTGAAGCTGCTCCTGCTCCTACCACAGAGGAAGCAGCAACAGAGACGGCTGCGCCGGAGACAACGACGGAGACGACCGCTACGGAGGAACCCGCCACTGCCGAGGAAACCGCTACAACGGAGGCGGAGACGAAAACCGAGACGACGGAGGAGAGTAGCGCCGCTAGCGAGGAGGCACCTAGTGCAGAGGCAGCTACGGTAGAAGAAACTTCAGAGGATGCTGCTGCCCCGGAGGCGCAGGCGTGAATTGACAGACAATAGATTCGCTCTTTGATGGGGCGCAGCTACGCGACGATCGCCTTACAGCAGACAAATAAGCCGCCGCCCCCAGTATCATGTAGTTTCCCAATAGTTTTGTTAAATCCTTCCGCTCGAGCTTCGCCTTGCACACTTCCTTCCTTCCTAACGTTCGCATAGCAACAAGCGGTAGCCTTTTCATGAAGCCAAACAAGCAAACAGGTATAAACAGCATGAAATTGTACTTCGAAGTATGTCGCACTGCTCGGTAGAGGGCCGACTACCTAGCTGCTAGCCTTGTTCAACGGCTTCGACGTCCTGATCTCGACCGTGATCGAGATCGAGAGGGCGACCGGCGTCGAGTACGGCTACGATCACGACTACGATCCCTCCTCCCGCGACTTCGACTTCGACTTCGACTGCGGCTAGAGCTGTAACTTCGCCGACGACGTCGGCGATCGCTCTCCGACGAGCTTGAACGGGAACGATGCCGGCGTCGATTTCTTGATCTAGAGCGGCTACGACTGCGAGAGGGGCTTCGACGGTGACCTCGACTTCTTGAACGTGACCCCCTTCCAAGCTGCGAGTGAGGGCTTCGGCGTGAAGATTCTGTCTGCGGAGCTGCATCAGGTTGCACAGTTGATCCAGGTGCGGCAACTGCATGGAGTGTCTTTGGGTCTTGGGTTTTTACCACGACAGCAGGCGGAGGTGGTGGGGGAACTAGCGATATGCTGCAGGCAGGTGCATCGCTTGGAGCGACTTGATTCCGTTGTTGGGGTGGCGCGGTTACCCCAGCTACAGGAGTGGGCTTGGTCACAGGAGCTGATGGAACCGATGCTGGGGGTCGAGGCGGAAAAACAGAGGTCATAGCCCCAGCGTTCGTGGGTGGAGACCTAGCTGGTGCGTCGGCTCTCAGAGTCGACTTCACAAAACCTGAACGAAAAACAGTAGCGGGTGTCGACGCCTTGACAAACCCGCGCATTCCACCTGGTCTCGCCGTTGGTTTAGCGCCCCCAACACCCGCAAAGCCCAAACCTTTGCGTTGGTCAGCCTTGCTCTTTCGGCGACTATCGTTCCATCGCTCCAGCTCTGCAGCGTCCTCGGCATCGAGCACATGATCTTTTTTTCCCTCTGAAGCACCAAACGTTGGCGTTGACCCATTATTTGACGAAGAAGCCTGCCAGTCTCCTGAACCATTCGAACCGGTGCCGACCGGAGGCGCACGAGCTGCAGCTACACCGCGACGAAAGCGTGAATCCCGTTTGGCAAGTGCAAGTAGCTCCGCTGAAACCGGTTGACCGGAGACGTCCATGTTGTACACTAACTGGGCAGCAAACGGCGACTCGTTGCGAGTTACCAGTGTGTACGCGGTGCCAGGCTCGAACCCCTCCAGCCCCATGCGCCCCGTACGGCCAATGCGATGCACATGGGTGTCGATGCTTTTGGCCACGTCGAAGTTCACCACGTTCTTCACGTCCTTGACATCAAGTCCACGAGCAGCTACATCAGTAGCCACAAGAACACGGCAGTCTCCGTGCTTGAACTTTGCCAGCGCTTCTGTTCGTTCTTGCTGTGTTTTGTCACCATGTAAGCAAAGGGCTGGAGCTGCCGGAAAAGCTGCAGCCAAATTCTTTGCCAACTCTTCACAGCCAGCCTTGCTACCAGCAAAAATGAGCAAACGACCTTCGTCGACTAGGCGCCGAATTTGTGACATCAACCACGGCCACTTTGCTCCATGCCCCGGCAGCACGACAGCGATCTGACGGATATCCTCGTTGGCTTGCCCCACTTGACCAATTGTCAGCTTCACTGGATTGGTAAGCACATCCAACGCCAGCGCTTCAATTCGTCGTCGGAAAGTTGCCGAGAACATGAGCGTTTGGCGATCTGGACGAACTTGGCCCATGACGGAGCGTAGCTGCGGCTCGAATCCCATCTCAAACATGCGATCCGCTTCATCGAGAACCACAAAAGTCACGCGATCCATAGGAGCCGCCTTCTTCCGGATCATCTCAATAAGTCGCCCCGGTGTCGCGACGACAACCTCGACACCTCTCTTCAGCGCTTGGACCTGCTCCCACTTTCCTGCCCCGCCATAAATCGCCGCACACGAAGCTCCATACACTCCCAGAAACTTCTTCGCTTGCACGTAAGTCTGATGCGCCAATTCTCGCGTAGGTGCCAGCACAATTGCAATCGGCCCCTCACCTCGTTGCAACTCCCTTTGGTCCATGACGTGACGAACCAGGGGCAACGTAAACGCCAACGTTTTTCCAGACCCCGTCTTGGCGATCCCAATCAAATCTCGTCCTGAAAGAGCCACCGGAAAAGCTTGAGCCTGAATCGCTGTCGGAGCTTCCAGTCCGAGCTTCATCAGTGTCTGCAGCATCTTCCGGTCAAATCCAAGATGCATGAAAGACCTCACGGGGGCGGGCACATCTGCTCCATTCACGCGAACATTCAACTCGGATCGAAGTTTTGCCACTTCTTGGGCACTGAGAGCGGAAGTTTCACCGTGTGGACTGTAGAAACTTTTCCGAAATGGGTCATATTCCACGGTGGAGTGGTCGACCGGAATCAGGACTTCCATCACTTTCTTGTCCATGTCGTCGGGAGCATCAGCGTCGTCCAGTTGCTTGGCAGTGGCGTATACTTCTTCGTCCGAGTCTTCGCCACCCAAGTTCAGATCCACTCGAGGTTTCTTCGTACTCTGCGAATACGTTGAAAACCATTGTCAACACTGTGTCAATGGAAATGCAGCAACCAAATGCACAACAAATTTGTTCTAACCCGCGCGTATTCCACCAGATAACTGTCTGCGTCATCGTCGCCGTGGTTCAGCACTTGCGGCTGCCATTGACACACAGATTGACAAGGTTTCGGTAAATTGGCATATGACAGAAAGTTTCACTTGCACGTGGCAATCGTTTGCCGGTGTTTATCACCTTGTCAGCCACTCGTTTGGGTGGCGCTTTGCGTTGTTGCGTCACCTGGGCGTCGATTCCCTGCATGAAGGCATCCAACGGGTCCACTTCGTCATCGCCAGCGTCTGCAGTAGCAGTCGGAGAGCGTTCTCGCTCATCCGCGCTGTCGTCTGCGTCGAAGTAGTCGGTGACGTGGGCCTTGCGCCGCGCGCCACGAAGATACTCGCGTTGCAATTGCTCCATGTTGAAAATAACAGGAAAAGTGCTTATAACGTTAGCACAATTTACGCCCGTTATTTGCATTTGCAACCGATCAAACGTTCGTTTGCAAAAGGCTCCCCATTTTCATTAGTGAAAACAGTATGGCGGAGCAGCAGCAGCAGGCGAGTGCCAAGAAGACGCCGTCCGACTTCCTCAAGGGCGTGCTGGGCCGCCCCGTGGACGTCAAGCTCAACAACGGTGTGGAGTACAAGGGCGTGCTGGCCTGCCTGGACGGCTTCATGAACATCGCCATGGAGCAGACGCAGGAGTACCAGAACGGACAGCTCAAGGCCCAGTACGGCGACTGCTTCATCCGTGGCAACAATGGTCCGTGGCAAATAATGACGCAATCTTTCCTATTCTTGCCGCATCGACTCGTGCCTAACACAAAACGCTTTTGTCTAAAATGTGGCAGTGCTGTACATTTCGGCGTCCAAGTGATTCGACTACAGGGTAGCAGCCATCCGTTGACGGACTCCATGTACTGTAGCTCCATCAACGCAATATACGACGACATTGATATTGTGGTGTTCATCCTTTTTGGTAAACGACACCCAACGACTCATGAGCTCTTGGGGAGCGCGAGTTTGTTCGAGGACGGGGCCAAGCAGGAGAACACAAGCGCCGCGGCGT